>NW_004624834.1:3285127-3326872 GCF_000247695.1 Heterocephalus glaber | reverse complement strand
TCCAGATCCCCTTTTGTTGGCAGTTCAGTGGGTCCAGGTGGTTGAGTATCAGAGTGTTCCATCTCATTTCCCTTTGGGGTTGGTGTAGGTGATCTGGAAGTCTGGTTTTGACACTTATTTATGTGTTTTCTCATTTTGACTGGGTCAGGGAGCTGTTAGCGCCTGCACGGATTAACTCCTCTGAGCTGGGTGAGGTGGAACAGGGGCCAGGAGCAGCAGTAGGGATGGTGGCCCAAAAGCCCTTTCCTGTGGGCTGGGAGCAGTGGGAGGGATGGTGTCCGGGAGCCCCCTTCCTCTCGACCAGGAGCAGTGGGATGGTGGCTCAGAAACCCCTACCTCTGGGCTGGGAGTGGTGGGATGGATGGTGGCTGGGAAGCCTCTTCCTTTGGGCCAGGTGCAGTGGGACAGAAGATGGCCCAAAAGCCCTTTCCTCTGGGCTGGGAGCAGTGGGAGTGATGGTGACCAGGAAGCCCCTTCCTCTGGACCACGAGCAGTGTGATGGCAGCTCAGAAGCCCCTACCTCTGGGCCAGGAGCAGTGGGACTCAGTCCCTTGGTCTGGTGGTCTGTTATCCTCTGTGTCTTTGTAGTGTGGAACCTGTGGCTGCCTGTCTGCAGCAGGGTGATTCAGCGTCTTCCATGTGACTGGGAACCTTGGTAGGGCATGAAACTCATGTATTAAAAGCAAGTACTTTACCACTGAACAGCATCCCAGACCGTTTTTTTTTTTTCTTTTTGTCTTTATGTTTTAAATTCTGTAAGCCTTGTGATCCTAGAACAATATTACAATTTATGAACTTCTCCAGCTCACAAGTGATGCTATATAAAACATGCATGTTCTTAGCAAAATTAAGATGACAAAAATTATCATAGGGACTGCAAGACCCAGATCTGTCATGGAAGTGTAATGATTTCAAGCTGAGATCCAGGAATTTTGCTTCCTCTTCCATTCCAACCACCCACAACAAATACGCTTCATTATCAAGTTTTCAGAAGAGCTGCAGGCACCCATTTATGTTTTACATAAGAAGTTGGAAAAGGTAAATGGGAAATTCTATTGCAAGGATCTATTGTTTTATGGAGCACATTAGTGCCTAAGGATCTGCACTTACCTGTTAAACCATTTTCTTGGGAATTAGTTGTGCAACTTCACAGTGCAGATGCAGGGAAACGAGGTCAGTTTGGATATTTTATGAGCAGCCTGGAACAGTTGCTGTGCTGATCCTTCTCGCTGGCTGGCACATACCCTAGTCATCCAGTACCAGCATGTGCATAGCCAAAGGAAAATGAAATCTGACTCTATTAAGTACGACATGTCCCTCTTTCATTACTATCTTTGAAATTCTGTCAAAGATTTGGGGAAAAGAAGAGAAGTGAGGCCACGTACATAAAAATGAAAAACAGGGAAAAAAAACTGAACGAACATTGTGGGTTCTCTCTTAGCTCTGTTGGTGGTTTCTCTTGCTGTCCAGAAGCTTTTTAATAAGATGAGATCCCAGTTGTTGATTCTTTGCACTAGTTCACATGTAACTGAGGTTTTGTTCATAAAATCTTTTCCTATGCCAATGTGTTCTAGAGTTCTACCTAACTTATCTTCCAGCAAGTTTAGTGTTTCTGTTTTAATATTTAGATCTTTGACACATTTTGATTTTATATCAGTGCATAGTAAGAGATATGGGTAATTTTTTTTACCAATTATTCCTTAAAGTTCTACTATCTAGAATATATAAAAAATTTTAAAAACTCAGACCTCCCAAATTTAAAGACCCAATCCAAAAATGGGCACCTGAAATGAACAGACATTTCTAGGAAGAAGAAGTAGAAAATGCAAATAAACATACAAAAAAATGTTTAACTGTACCTGTCAGCTAAGAGATGCAGATGAAAACAACACTTGGGCCTGGGATTTAGTTCAGTGGTTCTGTTGCCTGCCTCACAAGCTAAGGACCTGAGTTTGATCCCTGGTACCAAAAAAAAAAAAAAGAAAACAATACTGAGATTCCACCTCACCCCAGAGACATTGGCTGCTATCAAGAAAACAGCCAATAACAAATGCTGGCTGGGTTGTGGGGAAAAAGGAACCCTTCTTCATTGCTGGTGGGAATGTACATTGGTGAAACAATTATGGAAATCAATATACAGATAATTCAAAAAACTAGGATTAGAGGTTCTATTTGACCCAGTTATTTCCCTGCTGGGTATCTTCCCAAAAGAATTTAAAGAATCATACCACAGAGATATAGGCACACCCATGTATATAGTGGAATTGTTTGTAACAGATAAATCTTGGAAACAGCCCAAATGCCCATCAACTGTTGACTGGATAAAGATATATATGACTACTATTCAGCCACAAAGAATGATAAGTCAGAGACATTTGTAGCTAAATGGGTGCACATGGAGGCAATACTCAAGTGAAATAAACAGGACACACATGTAAATACTGAATAGTTTTTCTGGTGTGAGGAACTGAAAGTGTAAATGAGAATCTAATGTATAATTGATAATGTGAAATAGGAAGAAAAGGTCCAAAGGGGAAGGGGAAGTAGCAGTGTAAAGGGAAAGGAAAGAAGGGGGAAAAGATATGAAAAGAATGAAAAAATGGAAACAAAGTTTTTATAAATAGGAAGGGGTGGAAGGGTGGAAAGGAGGGTTGGCGAGTGGGGATACAAGAAGAACAGAGATTTATCACGTACAGGTACAAGTTCCCAATGATGAATATGATCATAATGGACACCTAAAATGTGCCAATAAACTTCATGAATAAAATCAGAAAGAGAGGGGAAAAAAAACAGATAAAAAATGAAAAAACTATGTCCTGGCTCTTCCAGAATACTATACAAGTGTTGATTTAAGAGACATCTATAACACAAGTCCAAGAGAATTCCGCATGAATATGATTTTTTACATTGGTTAAGAACTTTGTTATTGTTATTTTATTAAGGCTAATATTTTATCAAAAATCACTTTGAGGTGGTACAAGTAAGTGCATACATCTTTACAAAATTCACATTTTAAAATCCTAACATTCAAATAATCATACTAGACATTGCGGGTCTGAGAGGTGCTGAGGTCATCAAGGTGTCCTCTCACGGATGGGACCCATGTCCTGATCAAAGAGACACTAAGAGCTCCCTGCTCCTTCCACCATGTGAGGACACAGAGAGAAGTCTCCATCTGTAACCCAGAAAGCAGCCCTCAACAGACACGGGCTCTGCTATGGCTGGACCTTGACCATCAGCCTCCAGGGCTGGGACACCAAGCTCTGCTGTCAGTCAGCCACGAAGGCTGTGGGATTGCATATGGTGGCCCTGATGGACTGAGACAGGGACAGACTAGTGCAGTGGACTTCAGCCTCCAGGACTGGGGCCACCAAGCTCTGCTGTGTGTCAGCCACCCAGGCTGTGGGATTGCATATGGCAACCTCAGCTATCTGATCCAGTGCTATGCCAGCACTGTGACCAGAGCAGTGGACAGAATGTGTGTTCCCCAAATTCCTATGTTGAATCCTCACCTCAAGGTGCTGGGGTCAGGACTTGGGGCCCTGGGAGGTGCTGAGGTCCTGAGGGTGGAGCCTCATGGATAGGATCTGTGTCCTCATCACAGACCCCAAAGAGCCCCCTGCCTTCCATCAGGTGAGAACACAGTGAGAAGGTGCCACCTGTGACCCAGGAAGCAGCCTCACAAGACACGGGCTCTGCAATGCCTGGACCTTGGACTTGAGCCTCCGGAAATAAGAGAAATATACGTCTGGTGGGTATAAAACACCACTCAATGATTGTTTGTTATAACAACATAAAGGATTTAAGATATCTTGGATTTCTGGGACCATTATCATAATTAATTTTAACTGGTGTTTCCACTGCTTGGAGCTAGAACCAGTGTAACCAATAAACAGATGTCATCCAAGTTTTCTTAGTGTCCTTCAATTAACCAAAGGCAAACAACATACGATAGAGATATGTCTAGATCTGAGTGTGGAAATGTCAAACATCCTTTATATCACACTGTAAATTCTCCTAAAACCCTAAAATCACCAGGCTACTGAAATCTTCAGAGGAGAATGACTGAACTATGAGATGTTTAATTAAGCCATAATATTTCATAATATTTCCATAAGCTTTAGGATAAGACATGTGAAAATGGGGGACATTAAAAATAGTCCTTCCTATTCGCCATTATCAATTATTCATTTTAATTATTGTTTACACTTTCAGTTTCTCACACCAGAGAAACTATTTGGTATTTACACATGTGTGTCCTATTTATTTCACTTAAGTGTATATCCTCAATATGCATCCATTTAGCTATAAATGTCTGTAGTTTCTCATTTCTTATGGCTGAGTAGTAGGGGAAGTGGGAGGACTAGGGGAAAGGAAAGAAGGGAAAGGAAAAATTATGAGAAAAGCCTAGGATTTAGCTCAGTGGTTCCGCCGCCTGCTTTGCAAGCGCAAGGTCCTGAGTTTGATTCCCAGCATCAAAAAAAAAAAAAAAAAAGAGAGAAAAATTATGAGAAAAGGAAAGAATGGAAACAAAGTCTTTATAAATAAGGAAGGGTGGAGGGGGATGAAAGGAGGACAGGAAATGGGGAAAAAATATGAGTAAAGGTACAAGTACCCAATGATAAATGTAAATGTATTGTGTACTTAAGATGTACCAATAAAAGAATCTAAGAGAAAAATTAGCCCTTCTCTCTCAATTCTATTTTACTTTGTTCTCTATGAATGTGTTCCATTTTTGCCCAGTACCTGAGAATCTGTAAGACATTTATGTTGTTTAATCTCTTTTTTTTGCTTAAATTTTTTAAATCCATGCCTGGTATTGTGATTATTAAAGACAACCATTTGCAAAGGACTCATGTGACAATTTTCTGCATTCATCTTGCAGGTTTCATGTACTCAGACTTTTTCCAGTCTCAATCTGAAAACAGAACATTTGTTTCATACGTAGATTACCAAGTCTGATTCTCCAGAAGTTATAATGACACATATGCACACAGATTCTTTGGGTCTTTTGTGTTCATACTCACTTTTTTCATTTGACCTTGAGTCAACTTGAACATCCATATGGATGGAAGTCATTTCATCCAAACACACATTTCTTAACATGTATTATTTAGAAAAAATAAAGGATTGGGTTTTCATCTTGTAGTAGATATTCAAATTCTCCACATTTCCTTTATTTCTCCTTCTGAATAGGAGGGAAGCCTGTACATCACCATGATATTTTTGTTTCTTTTATAAATAGACTTTGTTTTTGAAAGGAGTTTTAAGATCACTGAAAAATGGCACATAAAATCCAGAGATTTTCCTAAATGTCTTTTGCTCCCATACATGCACACTAAGCTCATGACTTACACGCTTTTCTAGAATGGTATATTTCTTACAGCTGATGATTAGTGTGTGCTTACTACATGTGTTCCTTTTCTTTAAATTTATTTTTTCATTTTTTATGAGTACATGTTTGTAGCACATAATGTTTACACCCATCTGAGGGAGCAGCTACATGTTTTCATGTATCTTAACTCTTTTTTATGTGGCATTGTACCTGATGGAGTACTACTCTGCCATAAAGAACAAATTTGAATCATTTTTAGAAAAATGAATGCATCTTTTAAAGATGTTCAAAGTAGTTTTAAAAAATCTTAATTGACACACTACAACTAAACATAGATGAGTTACACTGTGAAATTTTCTCACTGTCCTCCACTACATCATTTTGAAACCCTCTTCTCCCATGTACCCCAGCCTCTGGTAATCATAATTTATTACCTACGAGTTCAACTTTTCTTGCTTTCACATATAAGTGAGAACATGTGGCATTTGTTTCTTGGTGTCTAAATTATTTCACTTTTAAGAAATCCTCCATTACTATGCATGGTCTCCCAGATGACAAGAATTCCTTCATTTTCATAACTGAATAATATTCCAGTGTGTCTATCAATGACACTCTTTACATCTATCCAGCCACTAGAGTATATTAATATCACACTTGTTTATTCCACATACTTATTCTCTTTATTTTAGATATACACTCAGTAATAGAATTTTTAAATTACATGGCAAATGTATTTTTTTCCCTTGAGGATACATGCTACTGTATTGCACTGTAGCTCCCCTAGTTTACATTTCCACCAACTGGGTGTAAGATTTCCTTTTTATACAACTTCTCCCAACCTTTGTTATGTTTTTTCTTTTTACTTTGTGGTTATGACCGTTCTTAATATGGACGAAGTGATGTCATTTTGTGATTTTTATTTGAATTTCCCTGATGATTTGTAAGGTGGAAAACTTTTCAATACCAGTTGGACAATCGTGTGTCTACTTTTGGTGGAAATATCTCTTTGGATCACTTGAAGTCCTTGTTTTTCAACATTCCCCTATTACCATGACTAAAGGGAGCATTAGTATCTATTGAAGGTATTCCAGCTTGATGTTCATTTCTCAAGAATTATGATTTTATGGAAAACAGAATAACTGGGTGAACATCAATGCATCAACACTAGGTAGAAGCGTGAAGGGGGGTCACTATCTGTCTTTTAAGTAGTCATGGTGTCTGGTGGTATTTCATGTAATAGCACTCTACCAAGAGTTACTGTTGGGTCAATATTACCTAAGCGACTATACTTGCAATCTTATTGGTTGATTATAATTTTAACCCATGTGTACCTACTCCTTGTGACTTTGCTCTATAAAATTTCCTTGGAGGAGTGAGCTCTTTGGCAATCCATTCAGGACCACTCTTGTCTCTCAGGAGCTATTCTTTTTTCCCCTTTCCTATTTCCCCATAAATTTTCCTACTCTTAACCCCCGTTGTTCCTCACAATTCATACTTTGACTTTAGGGAACATGAACTTGGCGTATCTGACATTTAGCATGAAAGGAGTTGCATCTACTCCCCATCATCTTTCTAATGCAAATAAGTGTGATTTCTGTCAGAATGTAGAGACTCATTGTCATCCAATGGTAATTTTAGGTTCCTTCACATATAGTAAAAGGTGAAATTTCCCATAGCACCTTATCAACATGCATTTAAGACATGTTGAGGTCATCATCCCAATACAGATTTTGTAAGTCAAATAGAAGTTTCCCTCCTCCAAGTTTTCAAAAATATATTTCAAAAGTTGGAGCAATATTTATGCATATAAATGACTATATATGGAAAAGATATAGAGAATTTATAGTTTTCCCTCTATATAATTTGGCTCTGATTTCATGCATCAAAAATAATGGATAGAAAAATTCTTGAGGATATGGGCTGGGTGTGATGTCTTGGCCAATGTCTCCATAGCTGTCACTTCTTGGAGACATGACAATATCCTGTCACATGGCTAAACATTTTTTCTTGTCACTATCCCTTACTCAATATGGTATACAAGAAGTGATCAAAATATATGGTGAATGAATCACTTCTCGGCCTTTTGGTTAAGATCAAGTGCAAAATGTGTGGTGAATGTTTAAATTTAAAATACTGTATAACAGTATAAGACACAGTGCCCTGAATCACCACCGAAATTCCCCATCTTGATATGAACACACTTATCTTATTGTTCTTGTCACTTCCTGTAGCAGTTCTGGAAGTCCTCTTTCCTGGGAGCCTTTATGAATTCAGGTAAAAAAAAGTACAGTGAATGTTGCTGCTGAGCACCATAAAATGGAAAGGCAGCTTGTAAAACATGATGCTGTATCCTCATCCACTTCATTCATCGGATTGGCACTGTGTGATTTCTGGCTCTTTCCCCAAAGTCAAAATGACCATAAAAGAACATTTGTTTTGTTTTGTTTTGTTTTTCGTACCAGGGATCAAACTTGGGACCTTGCGCTTGCGCAGCAGGCGCCGGAACCACTGAGCTAAATCCCCGGCCCCAAAAGGACAACAGTTTTAATCCACTCAGGACATTGAAGTAGCCAAAACAGCACAAGTGAGGACCCTCAAGAGAGAGGACTTCCAGAGCTGCTGCAGAAAGTGGCAAGGATGATGGGATGAGTGAGCTAGAAGCAGCAAATGCTATTTTGATGGAGGATTCATAGCAATGTGTCTTTTACCATATTTTTAAAAATTGAAGCATTCACTGTCTTTTCTAATCACATATTGTAATAACTATTTATGTAGCACTTCTGTCACTTTTGATGTTACAAGTAATGTAGAGATGATTTAAACTCTATGGGAGGGACAATGGGCATAATTCATATGTCAATACCACAGCATTGTGACGTATAAGAGACCAGAGGATGTGAAGAATTTGGTATCCATATGTGTGGAGTAGGAAGGGATGAGTTGTTTGTATATACCAAGGGATGGGCTGTCTTGGCAGACCATATTCCAATCAAACAACCTAAGAAAATATAGGACAGCAGTGATTCAATGAATTAGATTGTTTCGGTGGACACAAGCAAATGGAAGAAAAGTCGCTTACCAAATATTTATGATAATTATCTTCAACAGAAGAACTCGGCTGGATGTGTTGGACAAACATCAGAGTGAAGTCCTCAAGGATACAGCTTTGGGGGACCTGTCCTTAACACCGGATTTCTGCGGGTGTTGGGTTGGTGTGAAGCCTTGGTTACTGTCTCTATGGTTGACACTTCATACAGACACCACATTGTTGAGAGCCACTCTATATGATTTTAGGAGAAAGATTATTTCATAATTAAATTATCATTAGTGATGTCTAAGGTCAAGTCTTCTTGACCATGAGCCAGCTATGACATGTAGAAACCTAACTCCGTTTTCCCTCTAGTCACAAGTTGAGACCTCAATGGTCCCATGATGCTGTGACACTGAAAGGCGAGATTACATCAGCTGAACACATCCTGGTTCATTGAGAACCAAGTAGTAATAAAAAAAGAGAAAGATTTTCCCTGGGGGAAGGACAAATTACTTATTAGCCTGCTATCTGCTTCCACCAACTGTTGTAAGAATGCTTTGCCCATCTCAATGTCCTCGTCAACATCAGACAGTCATCAAGCTAGGATCCTCATCAACCTAAGATTCTCATCAACATAGCATCACCACAGCCCTCTGAGCCACCTATTACTCCCTCTGATTATTGTGTGTGCCCAATAAACAGTGGCCAACCAGGAGTGTCTTTGTCTTAGCCCACTCTGAGGCACTGACCTCCCAGGCCCTGAGAATTATGAGATTACAACTCTATTGTCTTTCTTTCTTTACCCTTGCTGTCAACCTTGCTAGGCAGATTGGAGGACTGATCCGCCTCTGATACCACACTGTCCTGCCAATGAGAAGAGCTGTGTCATTTCAATGTTTTCTGCTACATTTTTAACCACGATGGTCTTCTTTTCCCTCTCTTGTCCGAGATCATTTGAGTCTCTGTTGAAAAATCAGTTTTGCCAACAATGAAAGACAAGAGAGCAGATGAGGTATCATTGGATAACAAACTCAACCCATCTGACAAAAAGAGAAAATATCATGACGAGACACAGTGACAGAATGGAGGGTTGAAGGGAGAACAATTTCAGAGAATGCTGTCCCACAAATACAAATGTATACTTCACAGGCCAGAATGGGTACTGGGGTCATGTGCTTCATAACATTGTTATATAACCACAGAGAGCTTGGCTGGGTTCCTCTCTCCAGGCAAGGATAAAATCTCAGTCATGTGGATCATGACTTACATAATTCCCTGAAGATGTGATTTACTTTGTCTTCTCCTTTCTTAATGGACTGGAGTAGGATTAAAAGGTTGAGCAATCTCTACTTTTGGATCAGAGCACATACTATAAACAAGCATAAACAGAAACAAGAACCAAGAAAACCACCTGAAGAAAGCCACCATCTTGGAACCTAATTTTAACCCCCCTTGCAGTCTGGGTTGTTAAATCTGGGATCAATGACTTTTCGTTTTGTTTGAGTGACATGATCATTGTGGTGGTTTGTTCCACCATAATATACTGAATGAAAGTACTAAAAGCCATCCACAAGCAAGGGGCATGGTGGGAGGTGTTTCTATGTACAGATTCATGCTATCTATTTATTTTATTCATAGAAGGCTTTTATTAAATGATTTTGCCAAGTGTACCATTAACATAATTGTCCTTGCCTGGGCATCTTGACTGGTCTCTGGAGTCATCTTCAAATAAATGACATGGCTCAAATGCTTGATTTAATTTCTTTTTTCTTGGCAATTTTGGTTTAGAATGAGGATGATGAAAGAAACAATGGGATATAGACATTTCCATAATTGCCACTTGCAAAGGTGAAAATTTTAAACAAAGCCTAATATCCCTTAAAACTAAATAGGGAAATGTTGCTAAGTAGAAAATAAAATCATTTGCTATTATGTTGAGCACAACCATTGGCAGTGAGATAACTGAATATTTCACCTCTTTTTTAAGGGCAAATCATGTGCATGACATAAAAATGATGACTAGAAGTTTTTATCTTTGCAACTATAATGTGGACATTATTTAATTACACATTAATTACACGCTTAATGAGTGTGTAACGCAGGCAGTTTCAAATGAGAGTTGCAACCACCTTGAAGCCTTAATTGTCTTCAATTATTAAATGAAATTGGATTTTTAAAAGATTATCATTTTTTGTCTATTTTCATCTGTGTCTATCCTGAGGTTAAGTACATCTAATTAGAAGAACAAAATAAATTTGGGATAATTTCATTCAATGATATAATTTTTTGAATTGAGCATAAGGATCTCCATTTTAACAGTTATAATTATACTTATGTCTTTTTTCTTTTTCATTTTAATTCATTTTGCCTAAATTCATGCATATTATATATTCAAAGTTATCAGTCACGATTATTTTGTTTCTACACTGATTTCTTCCTTAAAAATGGTAGGAAGGAATGAATTTGTATTTGCCAGATTTTAAAATGAATGTATTGGTCCATGCTGATTAAATGTCATGAGAGAGAATTATTTTTCTGTAAAGCGTAATTTCTTGGGATTTTTTTTTTACTTTTTGGTAGCTAAGCTGGTAGCGTATTTCTATTGAAATGTCACAATTCTTGATAAAAAATATATAGTCCCATATTTTAGTGTGTGTGCTTGCATGCAAACTTGTGTATGTATTTATATACAACATAATTAACTCAAAATTACTACTTAGTGATGAAGAAGAATAAACTTGAGTCGTTTGTAGGAAAATGGATGCACCTTGAAACTATAATGTAAAGTGAAAGAAAATCAGACACTATCACATGGTTTTTTTCATAGGAGAAGCCCAAAGTGTACATCATTTAAAGAAAGAAAGAAAAGATGACAAGAAACAGGGGGGTAGACCTTTTGGAGATCGGAAGGGGATTGGGGATTGGAGTAGAGGGGAAGGCGGGGGTAAAAAAATCCAGACATGATATGTAAATGTCCCAAATCCATGAGATGAATCACTTATTTACTGCAATAAAAAATTGTTTTCTAACACAAAAAAGTAGGCAGTTCTACCCACATCTATATCTAACCATTATATCTATGAAAAGTAAAAATTTTCAGGCTGGAGACAGACCTCATAAGTACAGCATTTGCCTGGCATGAGCAAGACTAGATTCCATCACCAATACTGCAAAAAAAGGGATATGTTTTGTCCTAGAATATACAGATATTCTCCTTTTGTTGCTGTTTTCCATATTTTTTTCCTGAAGTGGCTGCTCCAATTGCAATGGAAAACATAAGCAGGTGAGAGATGGAATCTTTTTATGATTTTATCATTACCACCTCTTGAGGTTTTTATTTTTTTTTATTTATTGTTTCAAAATAGTTCATGCTTGCAGTAAATAATATTCACATTCCCTTTAGGGAGCTGATGCATGAACCTAGCACAGTTAAATTCATTTTTCCATGCCCTTCCCTCCCTTCCCCCCATGCCCTGTTTCCCTTACCATACGAGAGAGATCTATTCCCCACTTCCTATCAACTATCTTTTATTTTGCTCTTTATTTATCCTCTGGGTTTCTCATATAACAGTAACCATGTGATATTTAAGCTTATGTGTCTGATTCATTTCATTTAACGTTAAGGTCTCAAGGCGTATCCATTTTCTTACAAATGAATCGAGTTTATCCTTCCTTTTGGCAGGATAATACTCCATCATGTGTACTAACCACATTTTCCTTATTCATTCACCTTGTTATGGACACATAGGCTGCTTCTGAAATTTAGCTATTATGAATTATGCTGCCATAAACATGGATAGGCATGTATCTCTGTAATATGATGTCTTTAACTATGACCCTTGTGGAAGAACACACCACACAATGCTTCTGCTCAAACAATACTGTACGCCAACTGGTTGGATTGTAATTTTAGGTTCAGTGGCTCTCCAGATCCACCTTGGTTCTCAGCCATGTGTTACTGACTCCTCTCATCATCACCCCTTTCTGATGAAATCCGAGTGTGGGTTGAAATCATTTAGAGGAATAAAATTTGACTCGTGATTCTGACTTGCATGATCTGCTTTTCCCTGACCTAGTTGGAACATGGACAGATTTAGAGCTGGCTCCATTCATTGCTAAAGACTCAGTTATCTGTTTCTTCTTAAAGCCTTCTATTAAAACAGCAGTCAGGATCTCAGAAAGACACTTAAGATGTTGACCAGCACTGTTGCAGGATAGACCCTCTTCTGCACTTTGTGTCTTATCCTAGGACACATGTGAAGGACTTTGCTATGATTCTGAGACTCTAGGCCAATACTGTCTTCACTCTCACAGTTGAGTCACTGATGCACGGAGATCCCTATGAGCATCAAATATGGTGTTGAACTTTCGGTGGCTCCAGGCTTTCCCATCTTGCGAGCTCTCTTACACTTCCAAAATTAAAATGTTTTACTCGCTTCTTCTCTGGTTAGAGAGAAACTGCTCATAATTCTAGGCCTTGTACATAAAAATAAACAAATAAAAATAAATATGACTACTTTGATTAAATCTGCCTGTTCCGGGGACATGTTACCTGGTCTTCTTCTGTAAGTGGTAGAAAAGGAAAAATCTCCTATTAGTCCTTATATAGTGCCCCACCAACTTCTGGCTTGCAGTTTACTTTTCTAACTTTGCCTCTACTCAGTTACTCCTGATACAGATTTCCCTTCCTTGACATTAAAATTTATGATCTTTGTCTACTATTAGTGTTTTTCAACTGGTTGCTGTACTTTGAAATTGGGCGGAAACACACCCTGATTGATTCAGTCCACTACACTGATACATTTGCATTGTGAGAAAAGAATGTTAAGTATGTCAAGCTAACTTCTTCACTAGAGTACTCAGTACATTGTCAGTCCCCGAGGTACTTTAATCCAATGAAGCGTAAAGGATGAGAACAAAATTTCTTAGCAGTAAATGGGTACCCAACAACTTTTATTTTAGCATTCATGCTTTTTTCTTTCTTTTGCTCCTCTTTTTCTATCTCTGCCCCATGTCGATCCCTGTCTCTGTGTCTCTCTGCCTCACTCTTACACACACCTGTTTCTAGCATCATATTCTTTTTTAAAAGTATTCAATTCTGGCAGAATGTCTTTGGATAAAGGGTATCTTTATTTCTTTTGGGCACAGTAAATACGACCATCATCAAGAATATAGTAGCAAGATATTTGAGTGATAGTTTCTCAGGGACAGAACTAGATAATGAGCAGAAGATTTGATTAGGTTAGATAGAAAAATCAAAGTAATTCATATATATGTTATAGGATACAGTAATACATCAGAATAGAAGGGTTCAACGCTGCTTTCAATATTTACATGAATTAAGAGTTGTTCAATTTATTTACTTGGGTAGTGAATAATTTCAATTCCTTTTTATAAGCTTATAAAAGATGGGAAATAACAGTTAATGGGCCTCTATAATTTCACACTGGTTTTGGTCATTAATCTTTAAGCCACTACCCAGCTTTTTACTTGTTTGTATTCCATACCCTATAATTTCTGCAAATTGAAATGTTTGACAGTGATGGCTACAGAAGATATCGAAGCCGCAGTGCAGATAACATACATCCACAGATATGTTCCTGGATATTTTTCTTTTCCATCTTTATCTTCTTTACTTTTTTTTTTGGTACCGGGAATCAAACTTGGGGCCTTGCGCTTGTGAGGCAGGAGGCAGAACCACTGAGCTAAATCCCCGGCCCTAACTTCTTTACTTTTGATAAGCATAGATGTTTCATATAAAAATTAAAGCACCAAAACTAAATGCAGGATTCAGATTTTTCCATTCGAGGAAGCACTTGGCTAATTTCCATTATGTTATTGGTGTTATAAAAGAAATACGGATATTATCAGAGGAAAAAATGTAAGAGGAAAGAATTTCATAAGTAAAGCTAGGAGTTTGGGAAGAAAGGATTCTTAATACATGATTGTCTGATAATAATCACCACAAAATATCTTCCAGCCTCACAAGCAGGAACAGAAATCAGCTTCACTTTACCAAAAAAGTACTTCTACCAGGACAGAAACTTCAAACACAGCCTGACACACTCTAGTTATTAATCACTGTGAGTAAGCATTATTATTTGAAAACATCTAACATAATCTTCCCTGTTGTCATTGAAAACATCCCTTCATCTAAAGCTTTTTAAATAAACCCTCAGTTTACTATGGTACGTGTCTTCCTTTTACACCATTCTGCTGTTCCCACTACAATGCCATACCTAAATAAAAGTCAGTATTCTTTAGATTCCTTTCCCCTCCCATTGTCTTGTTTCTGATTGACAGCGTAATAATGAGACAGAACAGACAAAGCAAAAACACGAAAGTGAAAATAAAATATTATTTGATTAGGAAAATATGGAAAATATAATCATGATCAATATCTATGGTCAATGATCAATCATGATCAATACCTATGAGCATGATCAATGTGAAATACTGATATGAAATATGATTATATGAAATATGATCAATATGAAAATGATCAATATCTAAAGGAATTTAGAAACCATAAGACAGAAGAAAGGGGAGATGAAGGCTAAGCTTTTAAATCTTCAAGAAGGAAAATGTTGAATGAATGAGGAATATTTACATTTGAGTACCTCCAAGTTAAGCTACAGGATTAGGAACTCCAGGACATTAACTGTCGGATATAAAAGACAGCTGTTATCTCTAACTCATATCCTTGGCACAATGTAACAAAGGTCCTTTTCACATTTCCTTCTTTATAAACTTGAAAGTCTTTGAACTCTGTAATGTAAAGAAATATTTATGAGTTGACATATAGACCATCGAGTTGGGGTTTTTCTTCAGGATAAGGAAAACAAAAAGAAGCTGGACGTGTTGGCTCTGGACTGTAATCCAGTACCCTGGGAGGCTGAGGCAGGAGGATCACAAGTCCTGACCCACCCGCTCTGGGCAATTTAGTGCCAAATATAGAGATCCTGTCTGAAAACAAAAACATAAAAAAGGGCTGGCGATGTAGCTAAGTGCAAAAGCCCTGGGTCCAATCCCCAACGCTGCACAAACAAAATCAGAAACAAATTTGATCTTACAACATTTATCACAAAATATAGCTAGTACTAATAATAGAAAAATGTCCAACTATAAATGCATACAAATACCTCACCATTTGATGCCTATTGGTCTATATTTAACTCCATAGCAGAAGTCTCCTTTTAGAGGACGTATGACATTGCCTTGATCAACATGCTTTGGTGTCTACATTAAATAAAGTGTTCATGGACACTGTTTCTCATAGAGTATGATGGTTTAGATCTAGAATGTCCCTCCAAAGTCTCATGCATTGAGAAGTGGGGATTTTGGAAGACAGCTGAATCATGGGGGCGCCATATTCATCAATAAATGACTCCATTGATGAGTACATGGCTGAATGCGCTGTTAGGAGGTGGGCCTGCTTGGAGAAGGTGTGTCATGGGCTTTGATGCCTAAAGATATATCTCTAAAGCAGGCACTTCCTTGTCCTTCTGCTTCCAGCTCCCATGAATTAAGCATCTTTCCTCTACCACACTCATCTGCCATACTTGTCCACCATGATGTTTCCTATTGGAGGGAACCAACCATGGACTGAACCCTGTGAAACTATGATTCAACATGAATCCCCCCTCCATTAAACTGTATATCTCACTATATTAGTTACTTTTCTCTCATTGCAGAGACAAGATATCCAGAACCAAAAGTGAAAGGGGAAGGGGTTTATTTGACTTACAATTCATAGAGAATTCAGTCCATAATCGCTAGCTCTGAGGCTGGGATAGCAAACAAGCATCTCAGAACAGAAAAAACATGGCATACACAAGGCAGTAAAGGTAACAAGAGGAATTTACCAGCATCTTTCTGCCTCTTTTATCTTATTGGGGCTACTTGGGGTGGATAGCACTCACACCCTTAATCCTAGTGCCCTTTAGACTAGCATTGCACCATGAATCTATTCCAGCTTCACACTCTAGATCCAGCCTATGACCACATGAGACTTTGGGGGGCATCTAGAGCCATAAACCATAACAGGCATAACAGGCAGGTACTTTGTTCCAGCAATGGAAAGGTGACTAATACATTTATGTAGAAGAGAATGGAATTTGCATATGAAGAGAATCCTGCTTTTGACTCTTTAAGAATATCACTTCAAATCTTTGTAGCTATTTCCCTCAGAAATATGAGGAAATATTATCCATATTCACAGCTCCTGTGAATTTTAAAGAGAATTTTTTTCTCATGTCCAACACAGCAACATAAATAGTAGGTTCTCAATGAAGTATATTTCTTAGGCTAGGAGTATATTTCAGCAGTAGGCTACTTGTATGGCTTTTAGAGAGACATGGATCTGGTTTCCCCAGCACAGAAAAATGAATGACGGAAAAAGAGAGAGAGAGAGAGAGAGAATAAAATTTTATAAAAGTATATTATTGAGACTTCAAGGAGACCTCGGTTCATAAACTAAATTCTCTCCATGATTCTGGTCATAAATTGAACTGGATGAAAACTGAATCAAATTTCCCTATAATGTTGACATTGAACCTAACTGTTGAATTTGATTCAGTTCTCATCCAACTCAGTCTGTGACTGGAATTGTGGAAAGACTTAAGGTAAAGAAATGAGATATCACTGTAAATCCTTAGCCAGCCATGGTGGTGCATGCCTGCAATCCCATCACTCTGAGATGCTGAGGCGGCAAGATTGAATATTTCAGCCCAGTCTGAACAAATTAATGACTTAAACGGGATCATATCTCAAAATACAATATTAAAGGTAGAGCTGAGAATGGAACCCAGTCTGAAGGACAGGGCCTCAATACCCAGTGCTACATATAATAATAATAATTAATAATAATAATAATAATAATAATAATGGAAGTTTAATTCTATTTCTATTTTTCTTCATGAATCATAGTCTCAAAAAAGTTGAATTTCATTTAAGGAATAATTCTGAGCAATGCACTTTGAGTATTACATGGGAATTCCTCAGAGAATTGCTATCTAACCCTATTTTAATTATTCATCAGTTCTCTCATGTGCAATCTTGGAAGTTAAAAAAAAAAAAGAGTTGCTCAAAAAGAAAGATTTCAAGACAGGATCTTGGTTTGGGCCTCAGCTATGAAAATTCAAGGATGGTCAAGTTTCAGCTTGAGTTCGGTTAGCTACTTTAGACTGCTATTGTCCTTAGGGTCATTTTAATCACAGGGCAGTAAAGTTTGATGTGGTGATGTTTCGCAGTAAAACCATTGATACTACATATGGGAAACTATTTGTATGAAGGCCACTCACCAAACATTTCTGCTTGGGGCAAGAATAGCTGGCAGGAGCTATACTAAATGTGATAGTAAAATACTTCAAGTAGAGAAGAATTCATTAAACCTTGATATTCCCAAATAGAAGAGGTAGGGAACAATTTAAATTTATGCTATTATGGGAAGTAACAGATGAGCTTTAGAATTTAACTTGATATGTGGTTCCTTATTCTTATCTACCTGAGTTAAGAAAACATGAACTGAAAATAACTCACACTCTGAAAAGGCCACCAATTCCTCTTTAAAGCTGGAACCACTAAGTATTTAAAACGCTAAAATGTATAAAGAAAAATGGAAGAGAAAACACACATTTACTTTACAATCCTTTCTAAGACTTGTAATAATAAAAAGGAAAAAGGAGGAAAACTCCATCTATGAGGAAATGAGAGATTGCCAATAAGCCCAAAGCTCAGCTGGGGAGCCAGATTTGTGCAGAAGTAAAAGTAGAACAAAATCAAAATAGATAGATATAATCCCCCTACATTCTCTGGGGATCGAAATTTATTTCTACTCACGTAAGACCAGAAAAAGCCTTACCATGTATTAGTCTGTCTCCCATTACTATAATGAATTAACTGAAGCCAGATAACCTGGAAAGAAATGAGATTTATTGACCTCACAACCTCCGCAGGGACAAGGCCAAGTAGCTCTATTGAAAACCTTATTGCAGCCAGGGTCATGGTGGAATGCCATGAGAGAGAAAAAAGAGATTTCTATCAAGATAAGGAGAGAGCAAGAGAGAGAGAGAGAAAGAGAGACAGAGAGAGAGAGAGGAGAGAGAGAGCAAGTTTCCAACACATAATGCTTTGAGGGATAAGCAACATCCAAAATCAAACCCATGGCACCACAAGATTTTACCTCAGTGGATGAGGATTCCAGATGGATCAAGATCTAAGAGAAGCCAGATCATACATAAAGGACCTAATTATTATTTATTCCCTGGGTAATCCCACGGTTCCTCACTTACCCATACATCTTTAATGTTTTTTAAATTTTAACATCATTTACTATGTGGAAGGGTTGATTTATCCAAATGTGGTTAAATACCAAATAAAAGTTCCTTTGTACACAATATGGCAAACTTTGAACTCATTCTGAGATTTCTCCACACAGGAATAGGCCCACCTACTAGTGTAAGAATGCTTTCCTTCCCACCTTCATCAACGTAAGGTCCTCATTGACCTAAGACATTCATCAGCATAAGATCCTCATCCGCATAGAATTACCTCTTTCCCCTAAGTCACCTGATGCACCCTCCAATTACTGTGTGTGCTCAGCAAATGGTGGCTAGCTTGGAGAGTCTTTGTCTTTACCGCTCTGAGGCACTGACCTCCTGGCCTCACAAATACTTGGAAATTACACAAGTCTCTGTTTTGTTTTGTTTTTCTTTAGCCCTTGTGGTCCCCATTTCTAGGCACTCAGAGGATTGCTCAGCCTTCAATAACCTAAGCTGATTCCTTCCACCCCTTTTATGAGGCACCAATTCATTCATAAGTGTGGGGCCCTCATAGCCCCAAATCCCTACATTTTCATGTCATCATAACGGGGTTTGCTTTTAACACGTGGGTTTTGAGGGACACGTTAGACCCTAACAACTCCTAGTCTACTTCCTTCACCAAAGCCCCACAACTCCTGTTTTTGTTTTCATCCTTCCAATGATTTCACTCCGACTCACCCAAACCCCCAAAATCTGAGCAGTCCTAGGAAAACTTACATTATTCAGACTTCTCCTATCTCCACATTCGCTTTTCTTACCATCAGCCGAATCCTATTCCTTTTGGTCCCATCCGGGAATTCTGTCTACCATCTGTGTCAAATTTAATTAACCCGGAAACATTTCTGGTTCCAGGTTAAGTTGGTCCTTGGACATCTGTCCCTGGAGCCCAGGTCAGAGGTCAACACTGATGTCATCAATAGGAGAGTCATCCGGGTTCTGTGACATCTCAGTACATGTAACACAGACTCTGGGGGGAAATCTAGAGAAAGCCAACAAAATAACTTTCTGGCTTTCATGAAGAAGGAAGTGACCAACTCTATCTCATATGGTAAGAAAAGTACTTAAGATGACAGACAAATTTATCTGAATAGGATGCTGTGCGTATAGTTAGTTCATATATAAAGCTGAATTAATACATTATCTTTATACTATAATTGAGAAATTAGTTAGGGGGACAGAGCATTTAAGTCAAAATGATATAGCGGTCAAGAAGCAAAATTCAAATTTCTCCAATAAACTCTCCAGGCAATATTTTCCTCTCCTGTGCTGCAAAAGTAGCCCAATATATTGTTCAGAGTTTGTGTAATACAGGACTAGGGTTTGGAAAAATCAGAGGTGAAAGTGGGCTTTGAGAAGAATATTTAAATGAAACAGTAAAAAGAAAGTAATTGGAATACAGTGATCAGAATGTTTCCGATGAGACACTAAGCCCTTCCATAGTTTATATACATACACAGCAGGGCTTGGTGCCCAGGCCTGGAGGCTGAGGTCCACTGCACTGGTCTCTCCCTATCTCAGTCCATCGGGGCCACCATATGCAATCCCACACCCTGGGCGGCTGACAGACAGCAGAGCTTGGTGTCCAGTCCTGGAGGCTGAAGTCCAAGGTCCAGGTGTGGTATATCCTGTGTCTGGTGAGGCTGCTTCCTGGGTCATAGATGGTGCCTTCTCAATGTGTCCTCACCTGGTGGAAGGCGGGAGGGTCTCTGGGGTCTGTGATGAGGACGCTGGCCTCATCCATGAGGGTCCACCCCCAGGATCTCAGCACCTCCCAGGGCCCTAACTTCCTGACACCATAACTCTAGGGGTTTGATTTCAACACATGAATTTTGAAGGGACACAGATAGTCAAAACATGGCAAAGCCACTTACTAGAAATATTTACTGAATGAAGACTGAAAATATAATAACTGTAATTTGATAGCAAGATAATGTGCGCACAGAACAATAATATATGCTTTAAATGAACTAGGGGATACATGGGACTAAGAAACAGAGGCTGACTACACTGAGATGAAGCCCAGAATTACGGTACCTTAGCTGTAAAAAAAAAGAGACCACTTTTTCACATTTTGCCACAATACTCTCAACGGGTACTTAAAAAAAGTCTGATGTGAGAAATTCTGTACAAATGAATATTAAACAAAATGAAGGCTCTCTTTGAAAGATTCTAGAAAGTATTGAACAGAGAGGTTTCCCAGGAATGTCAGAGTTATTTCCTAAGATGCACATAATCGATGGACAACTGACATGGCTTTCTTCGATGACTTACCACACTGCTTACATTTACATTTGCTAGACTGATCACATTTTTTTCCCAGAAGATGAGATTTAAATGTTGGTTGTATACGGTCTAAGATTTATGGAAAGGAGAGAAATAAATGCTTAGATAAAATTTGTGAGAATTGAATTGAGCTTTCCAGGGAGACTGGCCAGAATGAGGTAAAAAAATGAACAGACAGGTATGAGGGTCTCTATTAGAGGGTGACCAGACATCCAATCACCTGACCAAGGGTATGGCAGCAGGATAACAAAAGACCAGACAATATCCTTATTGCATAAATGGGGGCCCAGGATGGTTAGAGCTCTCATCAGGCGAAGACACTGTCTCCTGGAGCTTGGCACTTTTTATTGATTGCACAGCTTCTTGACAGGGTGAGGGGCTGTGGAGGGAGCAGCGGAGTGCCGAGGGCTGATGGGACAGGGTCCTAGCAATGAGGGAACGAGACATTCTAGCAGGAACAGCTCACTGATTAGTAGGAATTGGTTCTTTCCCATAGATTAATTTCTGCCTCTATAGGAGTTTTCTGCACAAGTCATGCTGCCCTTAGCTGCACTATTGTCTTGCCAGCCAAGACTTCACAGCATCATGGATCAGTGAGACTTCCACTGTAACCAGTGCCGTGGAGAGTTGTTCTTTTCCCACTCCCCAGCTGCTGGCTCTTCAGACAAGCCACTGTGGGCTATCAGGCAGACTCAGGCTTTTCATAAGAGAAGCCAGTTTAGAAAGTTGCAGCTGGCTCAGGGCGGTCTCCATCAGGTAGAAAGGTGTGTCACAAAGGCAAGTTAGAAAGGTAAAGTGGAATGATTGTATTTAATTGTAGTTCTATGTGAAATAGGAATCTTCAAAACAGAGACTTCAAAGAGCTAAGGAATTTTGCTTATCTTTATGCTAGGGTTTTCTACACAGGTTGTCAGCTGTGCAGATTTGTGATTGGACCATAATGGAGTGAGCTAAATACAATAGAATCAAAGACAAATTTAGTACAGCTCATCAAGTTAGTTCCTACTTGGTCTCTCTTTCAGGTACGCCTTCCTACTATGGGATGGAACAAGTTTAAAAATCAGCATATAAATTGATATTTTGATTTGTCATCCTGTGCTTCCCTTTCGAAATTCACACTGGCACTAAAGAACCAGAATTTCTCCAGTCTGAGGTATACATTTCCACCAGTAATGCTCCAAAACACACGTTTTTAGAAGATTGATCATTTAGTTCATATCATGAAAAGATTTTGAACAAAAATTCAACTTCCTTTTCCTGGTCCAGGGTTTCACTCATGCTGAGGTACTCTATAGGAGATGTGTGCTCAAGCCAGAAAGATAATTTCCATGACATATAAACAGCAATGCCAACAACTACAAAGGGGGGGGGGGAGGAAAGAGAACTAAGGAGATTTGACAATATTTTATGAACATCTATGAAGCTTGAAAGAGAAAATTACTCTTTTTGCTGACAAGTAGGTAAAAATATTAATGTGGAAAAAATTTGGCATGTTCAAATTCTGATAGAGGAAACAATACCAGAGATGGAATATGAATTATTATATCTGCCAACCTGTTAGCTGTATGATACGCCGAGTTCCTGTTCTCTAGAAGTTGAAGAATGAGTCCTAGGAACGAGGGAGGTTAACAGTAGGAGGATATTTATTGACAAGAAAGCTCCTGAGGGGCAGGAGGGGACCCGAGTGGGTAGCCCAGGGACCCCGCTTTACAGAGGAGTTTTATAGGGTGAAACCCACGTGGTACAACGCGGGCCACAGCCATGATCATCCAATCAGGTTCCAAGTACGGTCACTTAGGTGATGGTGATCCAGTTGGGGGACAAGACACATAACAAGCGTGGATGGAAAAACAAAGATTCCCCCAGGAAGTGGTGGGTCCAGAGGTCTCTGGTCACCAGTCGGGGTGACTGATGTCCATCTAGGCTTCATTAGGCCCAGTGTTTGTCCTCTGAGGAAGTATGCAGGTCCGATCATCTTGTCTTTGTCTTGAGGCCTGGTTTTCAGCCGATGTGTCTCTGACGGAGCTGTGGCCAGTTTCACCTTTGTCCTGGTCCTCTCGAGGACCTCACCCCATCTATCATATTTCTACCTAGCTCATCTATTTATAATATTTTCTTTGACCACAGTTATCCCATGGTTCTTGCCACTTTCTGAAGCAGCTCTGGAGTCTGCTTTCCTGTCTCTCCTTGCACTGACATGGCAGCCTCAGTGTCCTGAATTGACTCAAAATATTTACGTTTGATGGTCATTTGGATCTTTGGGAAAAACCAGAAGTTGCCCAGTGCCAAATTTTTATGAACCTGCCTTTCCACTGAATGACCCTGAGAAGAAGTATTCAGCGTATGTTTTTCTTTTCCTGGTCATTAATTGCAATCCTGTCTTCTATATCTGAAATTCAGTCCTCACATTGGCTCATTCTGCTGTGTAGACTTTCAGGGGAGTTTTTCATCTCCTGGAAATCTGTTTGTATCTGTTTTATGGATTCCATTTGTTTCCTATGTTGGGATTCCATCATGTTCCTCTGCTCCTCTCTAGATTTATTAATCATGTCTTGCACTAGGAGCACAATTTCTCCTGTTTTCTGAGAAATTATTTCTGATTTCATTTTTTCCAGATCCCCTTTTGTTGCCAGTTCAGTGGGTCCAGGTGGTTGAGTATCAGAGTGTTCCATCTCATTTCCCTTTGGGGTTGCTGTAGGTGATCTGGAAGTCTGGCTTTGAGACTTATTTACGTGTTTTCTCATTTCGACTGGTTGGGGGGAGGGGGTCCTCCTCTGATCTGGGAGAGGTGGGACAGGGGCCGGGAGCAGTGGTAGGAATGGTGGCCCAAAAGCCCTTTCCTGTGAGCTGGGAGCAGCAGGAGGGATGGTGGCCGAGAAGCCCCTTCCTCTGGTCCAGGAGCAGTGGGAGGGCGGCTCAGAAGCCCCTACCTCTGGGCCGGGAGTGGGGCGACTCAGTACCGTGGTCTGGTGGTCCGGTGTCCTCTGCGTCTTTGTAGTGTGGAACCAGAAGGGCGGGGGTGGGGGTCCAGTGGATTGTTGATTCGGCGGGAGACTCGTGACCTGGGTAGCTCAGCGTATGTTTCTGTCTCACGTTATAAAGACACTAAGGAAACAAAACTTCCAGAACCGCTGCAGAAAGTGTTGGATAAATGTGTTCCAAGTGAGCAGGAGTTTTTTTTTGTTGTTGTTGTTTTTTTGGTACCGGGGATCGAAGTCGGGTCCTTGCGCTTACGCAGCAGGCGACGAAATCACTGAGCTAAATCCCCAGCTGGACTTTTTTTATTTGATTTTTCGATTTTGATTTGGACTCAGAGGACTATGCCTTTTAGGGTAATAAACTTTCAAACTGAAACATTCACCGTCTATTTTGTTCACCGTCTCTAAGTGGCTGAAACTTAAACCTCACGCTACACAAGAGCTGCCCCGAAGAGAAAAGGAAAAGAAGTACTTGACCCATTACCCGCTTTCTCTTTTCAGTTCACTGTGGCCTCCACTTGTCTCTGAATACCACAAGCACCTCCTCAAAGAACGGCCTTCGGTATGCCAAGTATTTTTTAATTAAAATAAAATGGAAGGCATTAGGTCAGGAAAGATTAACCAAGCAAAAAAGAGACTAAACATTACCACCTCGCCTATTCTTTTCATCTCTTCTTCTTAGGGCTGCTCAGAGAGATTACCCCGGGCATTGTATCTACACAATAATCCAGTTTTTCTACACAGTGAAATTCCTGCTTTCTTCCTGGGTCACCTGACAATAAACCTTTTCTTTTTGCAAAATTTATTGCCACGTTATTGGTTTTTCTGCAGGTTGAGCAGAAAGCTCTTGCTATATATATGGGTAGCTACATATTTGATATTAACATTGTATCTCTGAATAAAACTAATATCATTTGTATCCTTTTAAAGAATCATACATTGTTCCTTGTAAGTCTAGAAATCCTTAATATCTTATTTTTTTAATTCATCTCTTCTAACCACATCTTAAACTGTACTGGAGGCTCGGTGGAAATATGTCCCCCTGGGAAATTCTTAAAATAAGAGCCAGAAAAGGAGGTGCTAAGATAAACAACAACAACAAAAATTCCCTGAAGTGGATAGGAAATGTAGGATGACACAGCCTTGCCAGGAAATCAAAAACAGCATTGTAGCCATTTAAGTAGAACAAACAGGGTAAGGAGTGGAGAGAGATGGTAAAATTTCCTTTAGTTATGCAAATTCCAACAAGTTCTCTTGTCAATGCAAGAAAATTGAAGGAGGAAAGAGTTGAAGAAGTTTCCCTACCCTCTTAAAGCAGGTTATCCTACTGCCTACAATCCCAGCAAGAAACTAAGATATTGTTTTACTCCTATGTAATTCAGTGCTGTAGATTAGCAGTCCTCAGAAAATCATTTTTTCTGTGACCAACAATTTCTCTCTCATCTCTCCCACAAACTAATAAAAAAACAAGGCATTACTAAAAATGAATGGAGAAAGAGCAATCATTTGAGTAAGGATTAAAAAAGCTACGAGTAGAGCTGGGGATTTAGCTCAGTGGTTCTGGTGCCTGCCTCGAAAGCAGAAGGACCCGAGTTTGATCCCCAGTACCGGAAAAAAAAAAAAACTGTAAGTACTTTATTTCATGGATATTAGGTAAAGAGAAATACTCGACTTGAATATTTGGGAGACACCTTCTGGGTACATAGTTTTGAGAATTACTTATTTTAAAAAGACTTACATTTCATGTTTTAAAAACTATAATCTGTCCTGTTTGGGATCATTCTGTGGTTGTAGCTTTCAACTAAAAATCTGCATTCCTGGGGGAGAACTTGTTGCTGTGATTATTTTTCATTTCTAAATTTAGTAAGTGATCTGAGAGGTCTGCCAGGCAGTAGTTAGATTCCTAGTTGTTCTCCTAAAAATGTTTCCTTTTCTGGTTTACACTTACAGTTTCATTACACGTCATACTGCCCTTTCCTAGGGTCTGGAGGTGAGGTAAAACAAGCCTAGATAAAAAGGTGTCAATGAATAGTGTGATGCAAAAATTGTAGCCTTTAAGAAAAAAAGCTACCGCTTGAGGACACAAATGCAGTGGACAATGCAGAAAGTCCTGAAAGACACAAGAACGCAAATTGCCCTAGACAGTTCCTTTTTAATTGTAAAGGATCCTTTTTGCTTGTGAATAGACCATTATCACCCCTCCCCACCCCAAGATGTGCCTTTCCTTTTTTTTTTTTTGCCTTTCCCTTTTCGACTGCCTACCTCTCTGTCGCCTGAGGTCTCCTTTCTCCTATAGAAAAGGCCAAAGCCTTTCAATTCTGAAACAACACTTCTCTCCATAGATTCCCCAAGTTCTGCAGAATTCTCACCCAGATCCCCATAAAACACAACAGAGTCAGAGCGAAAGCCACCCCCCTCCGCCTACTCTCTATTTCTTTGAATGCCTACTTTTAAAATTCTGCGTAGCAAATCCCTTTAGGCCTTGGATTAATCTGTCTCAAAAATTATTTTGGGATGATGGAAGTTGGAGAACCTGTAACCTGTCGCGTGAGAGGGGTGAATCTAGGGTCCCCACTCCATTTTGGGGATCTCTTGGCGAGGTAGGATTTTTTTTAAAAAAGATATGTAGAAGGAGAGAAAAAAAAAATCTTAACTAAAATTTGCACTTTTTACAAGACTCCAGGTACCAGGAAACAGCTGACCTTTTGTAAGGTGATCCATATCAGCATTTCCTTGGTTCTGTTCCTGATCTGTTTTCTCTGGAATACTGAAAGTCCATAAATAGGCTTAATTGAAAATGTAAGGAGCAGGAATCTAACCCCAAGCCAAAGGAGGAGGTTTAAGGAGACCAAAGAAAGTTCAAATTCCTGAATTTGAAAAAAGTCCATATGCCTAAAATGGGCTGATAGCTCCCTGTCGTGTTGGATATCTTTTCCCAGACTTTTTTACTCCTCCAAGAGAGGTATGAATGTCCCCACTTCCAAACTGTAATTCACCTCATTTGTCTGAACACCTGTGTTCCATTCTTGCGTGCATCCTAAAATCTCTAATAAACCCTTCTCATTCTTAAAATTGTTTTCCATGCAACAAGAGTCAGTCAGCAAGCTATAAAAGGATGGGTTAATTATTATTATTTTTTTTTTATTTCAGCCTCCGGGACCCTCAGTCCCAGCCAGGTGACCCTAGGACCCTGTTCAATGAGTCTTGTTAATCGACATAGATTTCTTTCATTTTTTTCAGGTATTTGAACAATGGAAGCATTTTAGACAATTGGCCATGAATTTTTTTTTTAATACGAAAGTCAGATTTTCCACTCTGTTTGTAGCATGATTTGAAAAATAAATAAATAAATAGTATTTTCTAATAGCTACTGGACAAATTGAGTTAAATTGTAATAGGAAATTCTGTCACATGAATACTCTAGGATAGCTTTACATAATCCTGACATGAAACCTAAGTTCCTAGCTATGCTAATAGAGTTTTGTTTGTTTGTTTTTTGGTACCTGGGATCGAACTTGGGTCCTTGCGAGGCAGGCTGCGGAACCACTGAGCTAAATCCCGGCCCAATGCTAATAGAGTTTTAAGCAAGGAAGGGCGGTCTCACCTGTTGGCAATTCGTTATGGTTTCTCCTACGTGCCAGAAATTTTCCCCATGTGGAATGACTTGCGATAACTTTCTAAGGAGTCTGCTCTTCCTGCTGTTAATCTAATTACACAGATGAACTTTAACCATTGAAGGTCATTCTTAGCCCAGCCACTTGATGAAAATGTAGTTGCTTTTCTTTTTCTTTGTTACAAAACATCCTCTTAAACTTCAAAGCAAGCAGAGTTGATTTTTATCCCTTTTTGTTGTTTTACAGTACTATGTATAATGTTAGAATTTTAAATCTCTCTTCCTCTCTCCTCTTTTTTTCTCCTCCTCCTCTTCCTTACATCTCTCCACTGTTTTCCTATTTTCCACCTCCTTTTCCATATTTGTATTATAATAATCACGCTGTTCAAAATGACAAGCTACCTTGATGCACACAAATCCATGGATATCAAACTAGTTAAATCCTGCCTAAAAACTAGTAACCACCACAAAGAGTAAACCGGAACAATTATACAAAACAAAAATAAGAAATTTATCTCATTTATTTATCCTTTTAATGAACACTCATTTATTCCTCTGAAGGTACTGATATTTTTCCATAGTTTAAATTTTCTGCCAGTGAGAAAACATGCAGAAGTAGATAATTTTCTTGAAATACATAGAAAAACAGAAATGTAAATATATGGAGATAGATTTCCACTGATTAAAACTTAATTTATTGTTTAAGATTCCAGGTTAAAAATTTAAATTTTAAGACACATCTGATGTCTCTTGAATCATTACTCAAGAAGCTATTTAAATGCCTCTGTGTGGCCTAGAGATTTAGCTCAGTGGCTGTGCAGCAAGCACAAGGTCCAGAGTTCGATCCCCAGTACCAAAAAAGCCTCTATGTTAGCATTTGAAGAACAGAAATTCCCACACACCTCAGTTAGAGATGAAAAGCCCATGAAAAGCTATAGGGTTTAAACAACTGTAATTTATCATTTTGAATGTCACCGCTAGAGTCCAGGTACTGAAGAATTCCTGCATTTTAACATTTGTCTGTACAATTCCAAGGCTCAACATTGCACTTTTTAGTACACACGGTGATTCAACAAAATAAAATAAGGTCTCTGATGCGGAAGCAAGGGTAAGAAAAGAGGATGGAGCCTATCTAAATTGTATTACTCTTCTCTTTCAAATTTGGGAGTGTGATTTGGTCCCTACTGCCCGTATGTGAGAGCATTAGCTAAGAGCTTGATTTGCTATTTTCAGAAATCTCTCTTCTATATTCCATTGTACATCTGCTCACCACATAGTTTTGCCTTAATATTCAGGGAAGACCAGTTCTTAGACAGTGGTCTGCATGGGTGCTGAAGTAGCTTCTATAAAATGGCAAAAGATTGGCATCTAAACTATGCAATCCTCCAGTTTGACTTTAACACCTCTAGATTCTTTATAATTCCTGACATAAGTGTTGTCTAAATAGTTCTTCTACTGTATTGTTCAGCGGGTGACAAGGAAAAGCCTGTTCATGTTCAGGAGAGATGCAATAATTTTCTGAATATTTTCAACCCACGAATGCAAGAGTTCTTGCATGTGGAACCTGCTGATATGAAGGACACACTATCCTTTTCTTCTAAATTACTTTTATTAGCCCACGTTTGCAGTACATCGTGTCTACGTGCCCTGTGTGGAGTTGGTGTTTGGATGAAACACATCTTAATGGCCCTTTGCATCCTATTTTCATCCCCTCTGTCCCCAGTCCGTAAATCTGTTGACACTCTCCTCATTTGAGAAAGACCTTGCTCTCTAATGCCGATGCTATAGTCTATTTGAAATTTATGTATTTATTTAGCATTGGGGACTGAAACCAAGGCCTTTTTGCTGACTATCTTCCCATCCCTATGTATGTTTTATTTTGAAACAGAGTCTCACTAAGTTGCTCAATTTTTCACACTGGACTTATACTTAGAATCCTTCTGCCTTAGAATCCCAGAATGCTAGGATGACAGGTATATAACACCACATCAGGTGGAAACATTCTTTTTATGTTGTGTGTAAGAGGAAAAAAAGAGAGAGAAAGAGAGGAATGATGTTAAAATGTTCAGGGCTTTATAGTCAAAATACGGAAAAACTATATATAGTGCCCAGAGAAATCTGATGCCCCTATGTGACTTCATAGACAAGATATGCATGTTACGAATTGTTGGGAATATGTTCAGTCATTACAGAGCAGACCAGAAGCCAGAAATCCTGTATTGAGCGATCCTGTTATGCATCCACTGGTAAGTTGCCTGACCTGTAGAGAGATCATAGATTTTCAAAAACAAATGTCAAAGAAACACTAAAAATAAAAGTGTAGGGCCGGGGATTTAGCTCAGTGGTTCCGCCGCCTGCCTCGAAAGCGGAAGGATCCGAGTTCGATCCCTGGTACCAAAATAAATAAATAAATAAATAAATAAAAATAAAAATAAAAGTGTAAAAATTGGTAGTGGATGCTGAGGAGGTATCTAGAGCTAGAAGTGGGAAAAAAGCAAAAGGAATACAAAGTCAGACAACATTTTCCAGTGAAAATGTGTTTAGATTTTTTTTTTATTCTTAAATTCTTTTATTGGTACATATTAGGTATACAATACATTTACATTTATCATTGGGTGCTTGCACCTGTACATGATGCATCTTGGTTCTTATTTTTTCCCCATTACCTGTGCGCCCTTCACCCCCTCCACCCTTCCCTATTTACATGGACTACATTTCCATTTTTTTTTCTTTTCTCATAATTTTTCCTTTCCATTCTTTCCTTTCCCCTTCCCCTCCCTTCATCCTACCTCTTTGGACCTTTTTTCCTATATGAAATTATCAATTATTCATTTTAATCATTTTAATCCCTATTTACACTCTCAGTTTCTCACACTAGAGAAACTATTCAGTATTTACACATGTGTGTCCTATTTATTTCACTTAAGAGTATGGCCTCAATATACATCTGTTTAGTTATAAATGACTCTAGTTTCTCGTTCTTTATGGCTGAGTAGTACTTCCATTTTATAAAGAAACCACATCTTCTTTATCCAGTTTCCAGTTGATATGCACTTGGGCTGCTTCCAAGCTTTAGCAAACTAACTCTGCTGCTATGAACATGGGTGCACATATATTGCTGTGGTATGATTCTTTTAATTCTTGTGGAAGATACCCAGCAGGGGAATAGCTGGGTCAGATGGGACCTCTAGTCCTAGTTCTTTGAGGTATCTCCGTACTGATTTCCACAGTGGTTGCACCAGTCTGAACTCCCACCAACAATGGAGAAGGGTTCCTTTCTCAACACAACCCCACCAGCATTGTTATTGGTTGATTTCTTGATAGCAGCCTTTCTTTCTGGGGTAAGGTGGAATCTCAGTGTTGTTTTCATCTGCATCTCTCAAATGACCAGTAGATTTAATGTGTAATTTCTAGTTGCTCAGTCTATTGGAGGGCCATACAAAATATAGAAACATCAAAAATAATGGAGAACAACTGCTCTACATTGGCACATCAGCTCCCAATATATGATGGATACATGAAAGAGAGAAGGTGCATTGTGTTAGAATTTTGAAGGCAGAAAATGAAATATAAATTTGAGAAAACTTCATTACATCCAAGCTTCACATAGGATTCTTCCTATTCCCCCTAGTCTGAAGATATCAGGAAATTCAATCACCCTTAGAAATGGAGGATTAGATTAAGTCTTTGCAATATAATAATTAAATTATCTGCATGTTTCTAATATGCATTTTTATCTTTCTGTAGTTATTTTTAAATTATATATAATATGTGCTGGATTCTTTGGAAGTAAGTGAAAATGTCCTTTCTCATAAGTAATCCAATGAAGAAAGATGTTTCCAAGGTGAATTTCCTTGAAACAGGTACCAAGTTCACAAATCAATTATAGCTATAAAATTAAAAAATACACCTGATGTCAGGATTAAGTATCTTTGGTCCTAAACAATGAGGTGGGAATTTAGATCTCAAACTCATTTGAAAATCAATCAATGTGCACTTCCATAATTCCTTTATAAGAATGAGAGTAAAAACCTGTATGATCAATGTAGTATTTACCCAAAGCAATATTTTTCAAAAGACAATAGAAGAACAGATAAGCTAATTGTAGAGTAGCTCATATGATACAACTATTCTTACTCCCCAAAGAAAGGAAAAACAAATCATATCCTAATTCATAAAAAATATACAGTAGTAGAGCCTCACAAATATTAGGCTGAGTAGGGAAAGAAAGTAGGGAGAACACAGCATACCTGCACACAGAAATTCCTGTTACAAGAAGTCCAACGAAAATCGAACAGCCATCTATGATAATACAGAACAGAATCAACCTTTCCAATCCTGGAAGGAATAGTGGGAAATTTTCCCCAGTCATGGAAATATTCCATACCTTGATGTGGACCATAGATTCACTACATTACCAAAATAACAAAGCTCTTAACTACAATGTGTGCATTGTGTTCTTTGTCATACTTATCCCATGACTTTAAGGGAAAGACATGGTCTCACAACAATCATGAAAGAAAAAAAGAGAGAGAGAAAAAAGTACAAGGAAAAGAAACATGCTTAACCAAAACTCTCAGCCAGACAAACCAATCTCTGATGTTCTATTTTTATATTGGTAAAAATTCACATCTGCCACAGGCCGACCCTGAAGATGGGCCTTTCTCCTCCACAAATTAGATACTCAGACACTTTCGACTCATACTCTAGACCCTGGATGACACAGCCCCAGGTCACTTACATTGTATTCTTCCTTGTTCCCTTCCTGTGCATGCCCTGGTCATGAAACCATCAACCTGCATTCCTCCTAGGCCATGTAGCACTGTTTGTCCCGCCTTCTCTTCCTGGTCTCCTTCCACTATAAACAAAGAGTGTGTGGGACTCCAGGCAGCCATTAGCTCTCGACAAGCTGTGGTTCCACCTGGTCCCAGCTTTCAAGCATAATCTTGCTATGTAGCCTCCTTTCTTGTTGTTTTTCAATTTTCTTCATCTCCCACCGCTCTCCCTGGGTTCGGACCCTACACTGTGCGGGTAGTAGCACATATCCACTTTCTTTTTCATTCGTGGTAAAACTCTCGCTTGTTAAATGACATTTTATATTTTTTCCCTTGCCATAAAATTATTCTTGGATCTATGTTTTCCCCCATCCGTCAAATTCCATTCACACATATCCAAAAATATTACACATTCTGCAATTACGGATTGCACGTTCAAGATTCAAAGAGTTCCTTAAAAATGCAAAGAGTGAGTTACAAGGAAGATGTATTGTGGAATTGCACGTTCAAGATTCACAGAGTCTCTTAAAAATGCAGAGGGAGTTAGAAGGAAGATGTATTGTGTCCCGTCTGTCCCTAAAGAGATGTGGTCTTTTCAAGGTTCACTATCACTCAGTAATGGAGAGCATGAGGATCCCTGCTCCTTACTTAGTTGCAACTTCTCTTTCTGCCCCAAAACTTTATCAAAAGATGCCCAGAGTTTTATTTTATGCTTAGTGGTGTTGAGCCAGACATCGCTGAGGACGTTTTGATGTCCTCTCCCATTGCACATCATGAGAAACTGCATTACTGCATTCTCCCTGTATGCCAGTTCATAGTAATTGTTAATTTGACCGGGTTAAACACTGCAGAAGTGATTGCATTATGAGGGTTTTATACTCCTGAGTGGATTAATCCAGTGATGTTTAGAGCTGAACGTGTTATTAGGGGATGGGACCCAGCTGGAAGAGTTGGGTCACCGGGAGTTAGCTCTCTTTTTCTTTTTTGAACCAGGTTCTCACTGTGTATTTCAGGGGCGCCTTGAACTGACTAATGTAGCCCAGGCTGGCCTTGAACTTGAGGCAGTTCTCCTATCTCAGCCTCTTGTGTGCTGAAATTACAGACACGCACCACCACACCTGGCTAGGGGAATGTACCTTTTGCTAGAGTGTTTCCCCTGGGCTCTGCTTGCTGGCTGGCAGAATAACAGCATCTGTGAACCACCATACCTTTCTACCATAACGTCTCTGCCCTGAAGCCAGCTGACCATGGACTGGACGTCATGAAACAGGAGGCAAACCAAACCCAAACTTCTCTTCCTTTCAGTGTGGATGTCGGGTTAGCTGACCAATACATCCTTCTACCTGGATTCACACACACAAATGTAATTCATTTAGTCTGGAATAATGGTGCATTTCTTCTAATGGATCAGATAGTAGGGAAAAGAAACAGCAACTCTATCTTTGACATGAGTTTCTATTTTGAATCAAATGCAAATATTGGAATAGTATCTCTTAGTAGTGGAAGACATTATATGGACAGCAATCCCTAGAATCTCACATGTTTCCTTCTCACCTAAAGATGTTAAGGAGAGCTTTCTCAAACTCAGAGATGAATTTAGGTGTTGCAGGTTTGTTCACCCACCCATGGCACTATTGAGAGGTACCAGTACCTTTAGAAGATGGAGTCTAGTGGGAGAAAGTTACATCCTTAACAAGGATGTTTGGACCCCAGTCCCTTCCTCTTCCTTTCATTTTGTTTCCTTCAGGCATAGGGGAATAGCTCTGTGCTACCATGCTCTCCCACTGTGATACTCTGCCTCACCACAGGTCTTAAGGAAACAGGGCTGATTGACCACGGACTGATCCCTCTGAGACCATGAGCCAAGACAATCCTTTTGTCCTTTTAAGTTTCTTATCTCAAGTATGTTGTCACAGCAAAGGCAAGCTAGCACAACTAGTAAGTAATACATGTCCCTGATTTATTATTTTTTAGTTATTTAGATTGGCACATAATAATTGGATGTGGCATATTTCAGTACAAGTATATATTATGTAATGATGAAATCAGTGTATTGGGCATTTTCCATCACTTTAAGTATTTATTATTTTGCTGTGATGAGCATATTTAACATGTTATTTTAGACTTATTTTGAAATATACAATCTGGTAACTTCCCTGATTTATTTTACATGGAGAGTGCAGGAGGAAAATTTTGATGTGGCTCACATTGTTTCATTCCTCTTTGGGAATACACATGAACATTTATATAGTGTGTATAGATAATATTTTATATGTAAATAAAATAAATGATTGTATTTCTATTAACATATCAACAAAAATAAAATGTTGGTTTACCTTGAGTAGTCCGCTTTTCTACATTGTTCAAATAGCATATATTATTTATGAAATACAAAAGATAAAAATTGGTCATATTGAAATATTCACCAATCATTGTCTTGAATTTGGCTTTATTTTTGTCTTTCAGTGAGAAGTAGCTTCATTAGATTATAGCCAGCAGATAAAAGACAAAGGCAATTGAGACCTTCAAAAGTCACCTGTGAATGGGAAACTTAAATTCTTTTTAAATCTGTAAGGTTTTAAATCTGTTCCCTTTGCTCTTTTTGAAGATTCAAAAGTGGAAATACAGAGAACTATTGATAACATGTAATTTTTTTCCAAAGAAAATTGAATTTAATTTAGCTTTCTTTTTCCTTTTGAGTTTAGGCAAGTCTATTTTGAGCTATAGTTTCAAATAATTTAATTTTTGTGGATTTAAAAATGTATGTTTTTTAGTGTCCATATTAAAACATGCACTAAAATATGATTATCTGACTAAATCACAGTTTTAGATGAACACACATACATACAATAATTTATTGTGAAGCATCATTGAAAACATTTATATTCTAATTCCTGCAATCATACCTTTATTGATAGGTTTTAAATTCTAGAAGCATATTCCTAAATTTTAGTGAACAGAATACAGATGAAAAATCAATGATACTCAAGGAGATAGCTTGTCTATATAGTTCTCCTTAGGGAGAGAAAGAAAAAGACATCAGAAGCCAGCACTGATCAAATAAAACCTTCTGAATTCTGAATAGTCTTAATACATACTTACATTTTATTTTGAATTGATAATTTTTTCAGAGGACCATCTCTATATAAACATATAAATATTAATTTTGCCTAAATTGTAGAATGAATTTTATTTTACTTTCTTTGGTTGTATAGGTTTTATTGACCCTGAAGGAATCTACAATGAAATATGATTTTCAAAGATAGAAAGGCAAAATAATTACATCTATACTAGCTTTAATCGGACATCATGGCTTCAGATACCAAGACATATTGACATATTTCCATCAAAACTATTAGTGTAAGGAGCCAGAGTTTTAGCTCAGTGGTTCTGCTGCCTGCCCCGCAAGCACAAGGACCTCAGTTTGATCCCCGGTGCCAAAAATAATATTAGTGTAAGAAAATATTGATTGTCAATATTTTGCTCCTAGTAGCAATTTTTATTTCATTTAGGAAGAAAGTCTCCATTAGAAGTTTTTTTTCTCTTGCAGAGAAGTGCATTACTATATTTTAATTATGTGTGTATTTATTTATATACGCAAAGCTTCTGAAATAAATATATTATCTTAAAAATCAGGAAAAGAACACACTTTATACCGTGCATTCTTGCTTTTGGAGAAAATATATTCATACATATGCCTCATGTGTATACATATTCTTGTGTCTCTGGGCATACGTTTGTGTGTGTGCATGTTTGTGTGTATTTTTATTCTGTATCTCCTCTTATTTGTAATAGAAGTGGTAATCTTTCTAGCTTTGTAATTGTAAAATGATTATTTCATATGTACTTTATTATATGCTCTTGAGAAATTATTCTAACTCATTTTTTTTGGTACCAGGGATTGAACTCAGGACCATGCACTTGCGAGGCAGCTGGCAGAACCACTGAGCTAAATCGCCAGCCCCATCTAACTCATTTTTGAGTAGCAATCAAATTTTCAATTTGATATAAAGGAAAATTGCTCATGTCACTCTTAGGGGAAGACACAGGTCTTAAGAAAACAAGTCATTTTACAAAATTCCCCAATCTATCAACGATTGGGGCAGAGGAAGATGTGTGAACACAAAACAACCCTGTGACCCCAGTGCCCCAAAACCTGGAAACAAAACTACACAAAATAAGACTTCAAGAGTAAACTACGTGGGATCCGAAGATGGAGGGAGAAGAGGAAGTAAATAGGATGATCATGGCACAAATTTGTATTCCAGTTCCCCACACTGAGTGTATTTATTATGCATTGCAAACATAGACTGATAAAGAACAGACAAGTAAATAAATGAAGTACTGGGTCCACCTCGGGTAGAATAAGATTCACATAATTTGCATTAGAGAGGGAAGGAGAGAAAATGATACTAAAGGGATGGAACATTTTCCAATTTTGCATACTCTCGCAGATCCAAAAGTATATCAGTGAGTATGAGGTAGAAGAAAACAAAGGAAAACTGAGAAAAGAGATTTCATAATTAAAGTCAAACTTCTATACACCAGGTGACACCGAGAAGTCTTTGAGAAGAGCTTGTTTAAAAAACGTATGTTCTGCCAAGGGAGGAAAGGATGCCACAGTTTTTGAATTAGAAATAATGAAAGGCAAGAAGATATTTTAGAGGAATTTTAAAGAAAGGACATAGCTTTCATTCTAGAATTCTAATCTGAGCAAACACATCATTAAAAAAATAAACAGAACGTAACCACCTAAAAGTACCAGAAATATTAATGATTTAAGTGACAAGCAAAATTTAACAGATAGAAATTTAGATTTAGGAAATGCAATGAAGAACATAGGAATGGTCTATGAAACACAAAAATAAAAAACTGTGAGTTTTTTAAAAAAATAGTTAAGAAATTTCTCAATTTGTGTTGATTTTAAAAATCTATTAAACAAAATAAGAAAATGGAAAATTATAGCAAAATCCTCACAACAAAATATTATAATGCAATTGTTTTAATTAATACAAAACTATTTTCTCACAATCCTGGAAGCTTAATGCACAAGCGTAGAGTCAATTTCTGGTGGTCAATTTCTGTTTTTTAAAATGAAAATGAAATGAAATTATACTAGTACCATTTATATTTCATGACAGTTTCTTTAGTTTGAAGTATGTAATTGAATCTTGCTTTTTAAAAAACGTAGTATGACAGTATCTGCCTTTTCAGAGGGTTAGATCATTTGCATTTAATACGAGTATATGTGCTTGAATTTGAAATTATCTTAGAGAAGCGATGTAGTAATAGTTGACAATCGGATGCCAGCTCAGCACCGAATACATCTATGTCTCTCCTCTCAGACCTTTCCGTGGTTATATATTTCAGTCGTACATAGCTTACCTGTAAAATTCATAGCTATTCATGTTTCCTTTCAAAAGTCTATTACCAGTTAAAGTTATTTATTAATGGTGTAGAGTCTTCATATCTCACATTTCTACTTTGGTTTTTCTTCCTTCATGTGAATGGGGATTCAGTGGTGAACAACTTTTAACATGAAAACAATGCATTTAAGTTTTTCCATGGAATAAAGCTGATGATAGTTGATATTTTCAGCTTTTCCCTGGCTTACTAACCATTTATTTCATCTGCCTGTTTTTTCTAGGTACTATACTAAGTTCTACAGTTTACATTTGTTTCTTTTTAAAATACATTTATCTCTTTGCTTAGATTTTGCTTTTATACTTTTTTCAATTCGTAGGAGTTCACAATTTTTTGGTGAAGAATTTTATTTTGGACTCTTTACAGTTCTTATGGGGCATAATTTTTTCTCCACTCTGGTGTCTAATCACTATCTTTTGTCATTTAAGTTGCACTTATGATTACTGGTACGGCGAGTGATTTGGGGGCTGGGCCATGGAGATTTTGGGTACTCTTTGGTGAGATGCTGGAATCTTTAAACTTTTCTTTTTGACAGCTTGTCATTTTTAGATTTAGTGTGTAGATCTTTGTTTTTTTCAATTTTTCATTGGCCAATAATGAATATGCATGAATGTGTTGTATGTGATGTTCCGATATATTGTACATAGTCAAATGATCAAAGCAGAGTAAATAAAATTCCTGTCTCTTTAAATATGTACTTTTTTGGGCTGGGGATTTAGTTCAGTGGTTCCGGTGCCTGCCTCGCAAGTGCAGGTTCCCGAGTTCAAGCCCCAGTACCAAAAAATAAATAAATAAATATGTACCTTTTTTGTATTGATAAATTTCCAAGTCTTCTCTTCTGGGAAACAGATGATACATCATATCAGTTACCCTACCTAGCAATATTTATTTTTCCAACCCAGGTTTATTTTTCCTCTCTACCTGTAACATTGAATCAGTTAATCATTCTCTCTTTACTCCATCCACAAATAGTCACTATTGTACTCCCAAAATGAATGAGATCAAATGTTTTAGATTCCACACATGAGAGACATCGTGTGATATTTCAGTGTCTGGCTTATTTCACTTAACATAACAATCTTGGGGTTACTTATGTAGTCGCACGTGGTGATAGTTCCTCCCTGTTTTTGGCTGTATACTATTCCACAATGTATGTGCAGTTTTTCCTTTGTCTATACATCAGTTAACGGACAAGTAAGTTGCTGTCATAATCTTGACTATTGTGAATAGTATTGCAATTAATATGGGAGTGGTGATATCTCTTTCATTTACTAATTTTGTTTACTTTGGATGTGCATCTAGTTGTGGTATAGCAAGGTGACATGGTGATTCTTTTCATGATGTTTTGAGATGCTGCCATAAGGAGACACCATCAATTGACATGTCACCCAGTCCTTATTTTGGGGGGGTTGAACCTGGTTTTTTGATTCATGAGTTGCTCACATTCTGGTCTCTTAACTTGAACAAGTCTCAACACCAATTCACGTCTTCAACAAATCCTTCAATTTCTAACGTATATCAGACAGTATCCTACTTCTGACCAATTTAAGCAAGAAAATAAGAATCTGCCTTCATCTTTACTTCAGGTACTCAGTCAGGTTACAATTCTTCATGGCCCTGAAATTTACTTTCTACTTAACAAAATATCTTGGGGAACATTTCACATCTTAAAGAATTTGTTGTCTGAAATTGTTCATGTGTACCTATGTTGCCTAAACAGCTACAGAGTATTAAGGACTCATTATACTCTGTCCTCATTGACCACTGAGAAGATTTAGAAGCAAATCCTGAGATTCTCTCCCTCTCACTCACCTTCAGATCACTTCAGCAATTAGGAAGTGTCAACCCCTTAATGTTACTTACTTCCTGAGGAGTCAGATAAACAGAACATAACTTGCTGAACATAGTGGTGAACACTTATAATTCAATCACTCTGGGAGCTGAGGCAGGAGGATAGTAAGTTCAAGCCCAGCAGGGGCCACGTCACAATATTTCAAGACCCTGTCACAAAATTTTTAAAAAATTAAAATTGGGGAGGTAGTTCATTGTGAAGGTGCTGGGTTCAATCCCCAGTATGAAAGAAAGAAGAAAAAGAAGGAAGGGAGGAAGAAAGGGATAAAAGAAGGAAGGAAAGAATGAAGAACAAAAAGAAAGAGTAATTTTTACACATTCATCATGTTGATCCCTGGGAAGCAGGGTTAATTAACTCTTCTCAAAATTCCAGACAACTGCTGTCAACAGAATTTTTAAAAATCAGGGCTTAATTGCTACTATTCTGACAGATCCATTTTTCTTTGGTATTAAATTACAAATACATCAAAGGAAAGGTAAAACCAGGGTGAAAACAGGCAAGGGGTATTCAAATCCTGTCACTGAAACACTGTTGAGGGTTTTCCCTTTAGAAATAATTACTTTTCAAGGACAGCTCAAGGACTCAAGGAACTTCTATTTTTCTGTCATAAAGGAAAGTGTAGATTTCAGAAAATGGACTTGAAGGCGGATTTCTGACCCCACAATAAACTTTCACATGTTACTCATATTTTTTTCTCTTTATGTGTTAAACTCATTTTAGATTCTTCCTATTCCATAATGACCGTTTCAGAATAGTCTTTGTGTGACACATGTGAATTCAGTCATTTTAATTCATACACACACACACACACACACACACACACACACACACAGCATGACACTGTGCTGTGTACTACAAACACAGAGCATCTGGTATTTGGAGAATGTATCAAGTGTAGAACTAACTGAATGTAGGCCAGTGAATTCTCAGATGAGACTAACAGACAGAAAAAAAAAATCTGAGAAAAGCCAGTGATTTTGTTGGGAGAGGTAAGCCATAAGATAATTCCAAGATAGAGTAGTGGCTGTGTAGGTAGGGGCTGCTCCAGTATACAATGGTTACAATAATGAAGTTCAATGTTGCTGGGCATGCATTTCTGTATCAATCTCATGTTTCCCGATTCCTTGTTCCATTGTGATAGCTACATAAACTATGGTATTTGTTGTTCTTTTTTTTAAATTTTGAGAATGTTTTTAAGCATTTCCAGTGCCAAGAATGAAGAAGGTAGGGTTTAAAATCCAAAGAAGATTTCTTTCTTGTTTCTAGGGGTTGAGTCACTGTTCATAAAAAGGCTTATGTTAGTCAGTCTTACCTTTTCAACTCACAAAACCATGATTTTAATACATGTATATATTTTTTATTTAAAAATGTTAACAAGTTTTAAAAAAACAATCTTTTTATTCTTTTACTCTACCTAATATTACTATTAATTGGCACATCAGATGAAGATATTTTTCACTGATGGATGAAATCAAAACCTTGCCAAAGCAGTGAATAATTTTCAGTTCAGCAGGAGATGCTCAGACTCCTGAGGAAACTACTCATATATATTAAGTATGACATTTAAAATGGTCACAAAAATTCAGACACTAAAATTTCTTAGCTAGTAAAGTTTATGCATATGGTAAACTTTGTAGTTTTTATTTGAAAAAGCACATGAGTGTGAAATAGTTTTGATACAAGTGAGTTATAAGTGTAACTTAAAAATCAGACATTGTATGGTTAGTGGAGAATGCTTCAAACGTTCAGCATACATTTTCTTCTTTCTATAAATTCTTACATTAGAAAGCACAGGGCCGGGGATTTAGCTCAGTGGTTTTGCCACCTGCTGTGCAAGTGCAAAGACCCGAGTTGGATCCCAGGCACCAACAAAAAAAAAGAAAGCACATGTTTCTGTAGCTGGCTGTATGAGCCAGAGGCCACTCTGGATGGCAAGCTCATGACATCAGCTATAGACGCATCCTGACTTTCCAGACGCTGAGAAGTGTGCTGCTTAGAGTGATCAGATACAGTTTATTTTTTTTTTTAAATGGAATTTATGAACTTAAAAAAAAATCACGAATAGAGCTGGGGATTTAGCTCAGTGGTTTCTCCTCCTGCTGCACAAGCGCAAGGACCCGAGTTTGATCCCC
>NW_004624834.1:3214976-3284185 GCF_000247695.1 Heterocephalus glaber | reverse complement strand
TGCACAATCATGAGATATTTTTAAAATACGAGATTGCAACATTTATTTTACAGAATCCTTGGTCATTTTGACTCATTTTGTAGAAACAAACTCCCCTGAATTCAGCCAACTTATTTGAGAATCCACCAGTAAACAGAACCACTGGTAGATCTGGAGGGGAGGCCACATTCACTACTGAAATGTTTTCTCCCTCAATCTGTGAATTAAAACATGTTCTATTTAAAGACTAAAATACATGAGAGAACAATTGACAATACAACAGGCAATTTTAATAAATAGATTCAGGACAATACAAAGCTGTACTATAGACTTTAACAGAACTCTTCTTGTAATTTTGGGTCAATAATCTTAAAAAGAGAGCATGTGTTGAGGTTGAAGCATAGTGGAAGTGTACTTGTCTAGCAGGTATAAGGTCCTGGATTCAATTCTTGCTGCACATAAAACAAACAAACAAACAAAAATAAAACTATGACAACATATTAAGACTGGAATGAATAATACATGTGACCTAGGAGACATATGTAGTAATGAATACCCATCAATTAGCAAATATCCATCATTTCAACCGTACGTAAAGCACATATTAGACTGTAGAGAAATGCAAGTTCCACTATGATTTTGGTTTTCTGTGCAGATTCCTGGGAGAATCTTGAGTTCAGGGAGAAGGTTAGAAACTTCAATGATGACTGAATATTGAATATTGCATGATTTCACTTGGATGAGGTTTATAAAATTGTCAAATGCATAGAAGCAGAGAATGCAACAGTGATTTTCATGGCACAGAAGAAGAAAGAAATGAGGAAATGTTATCTGATGGATAAACAGTTTATATTTTGGTGCACGAATTGGTTTAGGCGGAAAGGATTTGACGTACAACACAATATCTACAGTTAACAATCCAGTATTCCATTTCAAACTTTGTTAAGAGAACAGATCCCATATTAAGTGTTTTGGCTATAAAACAAACCAACAGAGGGCCGGAGATTTAGCTCAGTGGTTTCACCGCCTGCTGAGCAAGCACAAGGACCTGAGTTTAATCCCTGGTACCAAAAACAAACAAACAAACAAACAAATAGAGAAACAAATAGGAACCAGAAGCTCAATGATACTTTAAGAAAAGTTGAATATATCAGTTGTCTTAATCGTAGTGATGGAAGCATAGGTAAATATACCTAAGTCTGTACAAAATCATCAAATTGTATATATAAAATGTAAACAGTCGTTTTGTATTAATTATATGAGTCAGCTGCATAATCTCTGAGTCCAAATATCTGACACCTACAACTTAAAGGAAGAAAGAATTCCAAGTAATTTGGCTCATTGTTTCAGGGCAATCAGTCCATGGTCACCAGGCTCCAAGGCAGAAATATCATGGTGGAGGGACATGGTGGAGGAATGATGTTTAGGTTATTGTAGCCAGGAAAAAAGAGCAGGGGTAAAATGCCAAAGAGAAAGGGCTGGGAACCATATATAATACCCAAGGTCATGCATCTATTACCCAACAGGCATAACCTGTATTCTTTATTAATCCTTTACATATATCCCTATTAAATTCAACCACCATATAAGTTAGACTTCAATAAAGATATGAATAAAAAGATGAGTGGGTATACACAGAGTATTGGAAAAGACTTCCTTACACTGGAATCTATACTCACATTCCAAAGAAGAATTAGGTTAAAGCTACCCAAAGCCCCACCCCAGACTTGATGATTTTCTAGATGAACTCAGTGTCCAGTTTTTTCCAAAGCTACGCTTTAGCACAGCAGATGGAAACAAGGCCCAGTCACCCAAAGGAAAAGAGGTACACAGGGAGGTCCAGAAGAAATTGGGGAGAAACATCCAAGAGTCCTCTCCCAGTCACAGTTCTTCCAGTATTGAATTTTAACAACAGTATAGGACGTTATCTGTGAGGGAATTTCAATAGAGATCAATCCCCAAAGTTTTTATGATTTTTATTGTAGTTGTTTTTGTTTGCTGGTGGCGAGTTGGTCACATAAACAACCTCTTCCTAGCACATTGGAAAATACCGGAGTCTCAGAAAGAAAACAGGTAGTCAAGTTTGGCCACCCTCTTTTTTTTTTTTTTTGGTACCGGGGATCGAACTTGGGACCTTGTGCTTGCATGGCAGGCAGCAGAACCACTGAGCTAAATCCCCGGCCCATATGATGGTTCCTCAAAATTTTTTTTTTTTTTTGACCTTGTGCTTGCATGGCAGGCAGCAGAACCACTGAGCTAAATCCCCGGCCCATATGATGGTTCCTCAAAATTTTTTTTTTTTTTTGGTACCAGGGATCAAACTCAGGTCCTTGCGCTTTTGAGGCAGGCGGCAGAACCACTGAGCCAAATCCCTGGCCCATTGGCCACCCTCTTGGACCCCTGAACTTTGGCACAGTGTCCCTCTCTCATGAGTTATGGAGGGATAAGAACTCATTTGAAATCCTAAATCTCAGTTGCCAATTTAGGACCATCCTGGGCTGCCAATTTAAGACCGACCTGACTAGAACTCAGTCCTGGTGTGTTAATGCTTTTTATAAAAATTATGCTTTTTACTTCATATTAATTGCAATGTGTAATGCGTGTTGTTGTCACATTTTCCCTACGTGCATAAAATGTGCTCTGATCGTATATACCCTTTCTGTCACCAGTTTTTATCTCTCTCCCTTTCCTTCCCATTTTGACCGCTTATTTCTTCCCTACCATCCACCCATGAGAGAAAACATGTAGTACTTCTTCTGAGTCTGACTCATGTTACATAACTTGAGTCTCCAATGACTTCCATTTTGCTACATATGACCACATGATTTCATTCCTCTTTAAGCATATTATTCCATTTTGCATATGTACCATATTTTCTGTATTCATGCATCTATTAATAGACATCTAGGCTGATCCCATAAGTTAGTTTCTGTGACTAGTGCTGCAGTAGACATGGTTGTACAGGTGTCTTCTGCTATATTAAATCTTGTCTATGGAGGGAAGGACTCCTGGCTCTTAAAAATTATATACTTTTTCTTTTTCTTTTTCTTTTCTTTTGGTACCGGGGATCGAACTCAGGTCCTTGCACTTGCAGGGCAGGCGGAGGCACCACTGAGCTAAATCCCCGACAAAAATTATCTACTCACGTTGTAATCAGGAAGAAAGCAGGGATTTTCTTATTCTCTTCCACAAGGAATTTTTTTTATGTTAAGTATATCAGGGTTCTCTCTCTGCTAGTATAAAAGGATATACAAGGAGAACCTACTACAAATGACTTTTGAGTTGAGCTATGCTCATGATACAGCTGATTAAAAATAGAAAATGAACACTATGGAGTATCTAGCTTTTTCACCAGAGTGTTGCTGTCCTATGTTTATAAGCATGATGAGCTGAAAGTAAAGTAATGCACATTTGTCATATTTGACACTTTACTGGTATTGCAGATAACTAAGTTAGAAATTATTATAAGGAAGTTAGGCAAAGCTGGAACCTCAGCATAGAAAAACAATTCAGGCACATTCACTAGTTAACATTATAAAAAGAAAAGAGGTACTACTTCCCTCAAAATGAACAGTAGCACCTGATATTCTAAATGAACATCAATCTACATTGCCCATTTCCTTTCTGGGAATTCCTTCTACATGGCTTGTTTTCCCATTTGCTCCCCATTTAATGAATGTTACCTGGGTGACTGTACTTGTAATCTTATTGGTTGGTCATGGTTTTGTCCCACCTCATGCCCACCTTGTGATTTTCCACTGGGTCTTATAGTTTTATCTCACCTTGAACCTGCCTCATCTCCTGGCTTTGCTCAATAAAGCACCTTCAAAAAGTGGGATGGGCAGGCAACCCACTTTCCGGTCCCCCTTCTGTCTCTCTTAGACAGAAGCTGTGTTTCTCTCAATGAATTTTTCCTGCTCTTCACCTCTGTGGTTCCTAGAATTCATTCTTCAATTTCAGAGAACATGAACTCATATTTTGGATATCTAGTAGATTTGGGAGTTGCACGTATTTCCCCTACATCACTACTTTTAGACATTCCTGTTACTGAGTAGCTCTGAGACAGGCTTACAGAATGATTGGTAAATCCCACCCCAAAACAGCCACCACAGTGGAATCACTAAACTGAAAATTAAACAATCGTGTCAAAAAGCAAAAAGTCCCAAATCAGGTGGGGAAATTCATCACTTAGATCATCTAACCCATCAAAATGATGTAAAATTAAAACATTGGCTTAAGAAGCCAAAAAAAGAAAATAGTTCTATCATCTGTCTTTTTCTTAAATGTGTTGTTATGAGCAAGAAATCAAACAGAATGAAGGGTGAAAGAATATCACCCTGGAACTCGAGGTCTGGTTATGAAGAGAAATGAATCAAGCGCTTTTCTTCAAGGAAGAGTTGAAGAATCGGCCTCATGCACGGCTGACTTCATCAATCAGTAACCTATTCCAGCTCCCCTCAGGCGGTGGGGAGGAGCAAACTTTTGACTTTCAAAGGCTGAGAAGAAGGTCAGGCTGGAAATGTAAATACCTGGAGCCTACTATGAATATTTATCATCATATATTCAATGTTATTTATAGCTTGAATCAGGATACCAATAGGATTTTCATAAATTTCTCTTAGAACAACTCCATCCCCCAGCCAAGCCCCTACTGAAGGTTTTAAAAAGACCTATATAAGAGGAGAATGACTTCCTTTGTGATGGTAATCAATCACTTGAATGGGAGGTACTCCTTTCCATTAGGTTATTTGGGCTAGGATTTCCATCAGAAAGCAAGAAAATAAAGGAACTGGAAAATTTAATTTAGTGAAAATGTTCTTCAGTTGGTAATTTATCAACAGAGCCTCTTGGAATCATTCCTCTTGTGGAGACTAAATCAAGATGGTGTAGGGTCTTGGAACTGCCCTGATGAGATTTTTAAAAAGGGATTGTCATATCTTACTACTAAAGCTCCCCTTGGTACTGTAAGACCCAGGGCCTTACCAAACGCTCCGAGGAGCTGACTGCAGCGAAGAACACCCGGGAAGGAACACACCGGACAAGTTGGAAAGTAAAACAGACCTTTATTAGTCTGGCGAGAGGGCACTCCCAAAGCAAAATAGCTTAGAGAGGCAACTGGCTCAGAGTCCGAGGCTGTTCTTATAGGGGGTTGAGGGGGAAGTTAACATATAGAATTAAAGAAAAGGGGACAAAGGTTAGTGGTCCACTGTCACGTATTGGTGGTCAGCAGACATTTGCAGCTTGTTCTATAGATTGTGGTGTCCGGAACATCAGTTCCGAGCAATCAAGGAGTTGAATAGTTTACTTTGGGACTTTAGGTTTGTTACAGACTTTTATCTAGTGTCCCAAAACTAACAAGCATCTTTATCCATTAACTCACATTTAATCACAATGGGGCTGGAGACAAGGAACAAAGGTTAAGCAGTCCCACAGTACTAAGAGTTTGCCAACTGTGTGCCAAGATTTGCAAATATTCTAAGGTGTGGACACACTTGGTAACAGGCATGGAAATAAATATACTCAGCTTCAGTTATTAGCAAGTTACATACAAATTACCTTGCTCGAATTTCTAACATTTGTGTGCCGCTTTGGAGTGTAAGCCAAGTATTTCAAGACGTCAAAGGTTGAATGGATCATTATGGCTACCTTCACAATCCACACAAAAAAAGATAAAATATCCTGCAACAGAGTATTTTGAAAACTTTGAGCTGGGCATGGTGGTACACACCTATAATCCTGGCACTTCCAAGGTTGAGGCAGGAGGATCACCATGAGTTTGGGCTACATAGTGAGTCAATGCCAACCTGAACTACATAGGGAGACCTTGTCCCCCCACAAACAAGAGGAACAGACAAATAAATCTTTAATTCATAATTGTGAATAATATTTAGCTGTGTATTTCATCAATGCCTAGTTTTATATTTATCCCATTTAGTGTCTACTTTATGGTTTCAATACTCGAAAGGGTTGCCAAGGAAGGGGGCACACGTGGACGTTCAAGCAAGCTTTATTGGGGGTGGCAGTCTGCAGCCTTCTGGGCTGACTCACAGAATGGAGATCAGCCACTGCACGGGCTGAGCTGGAAGCTTGCTTATATAGGGATCTTGTAGGTGGGAGAGCACTAGTTCGTTGGTTGGGACTGGGGTATGTAGCAATAGGTTTCGGTCGGGGGGATGGAGTCACCGCTTTTGGGAAGCCCCTATCTTACGGGAACATCTGACCACAAAACTGGTGGACAGAAAGAACTTAACTAGGCAGAGAGTCACTAATAAAGGGAGGTCAAGCCTTAGTTATGCGGAAGTTCCCTGTTCCCTGTGGCCAGAGTGGGTCGGGGGGAAGAAGAGGAGGACGCTTGCTCTGTGGGGGCTCTGAAATACCTAACAATACTGACCTAAGTTCCCTTTTTGGTGTGAAATAAAATATGGAGTTCTCCATTAAAATTACTCAAATTTCTTGGGCTGGGGATTTAGTTCAGTGGCACCCCACCTGCCTTACAATTGCAAGGTCCTGAGTTCAATCCCCAGTACAAAAAAAAACCCACCAGTTTCTTAATAGTTCACCTCATTTGAGTTCAACTCAAATATTGAGTTTAGTTTAGAATCTGTATACATAAGGGCTAGGGATTTAGCTCAGTAGTTCTGCCTCCTGCTCCACAAGCACAAGGATCCTAGTTCGATCCCTGGTACCAAAAAAAACAACCTGTATACATAAATTTTGACCAAAAACAGTGTAGTACTCAAGAACAAAATGTATTTGTTTGCATAATAAATTGCAAGAAGAAGATATCAAATTTTCCATGAAATCTGTTATTCTTAGACATAATCTTCTTTTAACTATCTTGCAATATTGAGTCCTCATTTTGAGAAAAAGAAACATTTTATGTTTCTTTCAGTTGGGTTTCTATCACTGTGACAAAATATCTGAGACAATCAGTTGAAAGAGGGAAAGGTTTATTTTGGCTAACGGTTCCAGAGATTTCAGTCCATGGTCAGCTGCCTTCATTGCTTACAAGCCAGTGGCCAGGCAGAAGCAATAGGGTGCACGAGTGTGGTGGAGTAGAACTGCTCACCTCATGGCGGTAGAAAGAAAGGAGAAACAGATGAAGAGATGGGATTCCATTATCCACCCCCAAAGGATGTGCCCCAGTGACCAAAATTCTGCCCATTGGCCTTCTCTCCTAAAAATTCCACGTCTTCCAATAGCTCCATGGTCAGAGGAGTAAGCCTTCCACACACAGCCCCCAGGGGACATTGCAGATCCAAAGCCTGACAATGAGTTTCTGTATTACTTTTCTGTTAATCTTGTAAGAATGACACATTTCAAAATAGACACATTATGTAGACCTTAGTTTTATGGCATTGAATACTTTTGAGTCGTAACACGTTGCTTTTATATTGCATGCTTGAGCAAGATTAATCCACAAGCAAAGGCAGTCCTTGTAGAATTATGAGCATGTTACAAACTCAGCTTTAATAGGTGTCTTATAAGGGCTAGTTGTGAATCACAAAACCTGGGCACTCACACATACCCTAAATGCTGTGTATGTAGATTTTTCCAAGTCATCGCAAAAGCCTTGTAGGCCATGATTATCATTGCACAGGGCAGAGAAGTTTAAGGCAAATAGACTTCGTCACACATTGATTTGTCAATAAAGAGTCACTGAATTTTATCTGTGACTTCATTCAAGATCCAGTGTAACAATTCTGTAGTACGTTTGTTTCCTCCTAAAACACATGCAAGGGGAGAAAAGAATCATAAATTTGAATGAGGTTCTTGTGCACCGACAATTCTCAAAATGAAAGTTAATTATTAATTACCCTTTTAAAAAAAGGCATATAATTAATTCCATATGGGTGTGCACACGCACACATACATCACTCATAGATAATGAAATGAACACGTATGTGTTTATATGTATTTACATACAAAGCACCAAAGATGAAGCAACATATTTCAACAGTGCAGTAATCTGTACTGTACTTAAGGAAGTCCTTTTCAAAAGCTGGGTGTGGTGGTGCACACCTGTAATTCCAGCACTCAGGAGGCTGAGGCCAGAGGATCACCATGATTCTGAGCCCAGCCTGGGCTATGTAGTAAGTTCAAGGCCAGCCTAAACCTCACAGTGAGATCCTGTCTCAAAACAGCCATAACAAGAAGTCTTTTCATACCAAACCTTGGGTTGATTGTGATGAGAAAGAAAATTTTCCCATGTTTAGGTAGAGAACTCCATTGCCTATTTGATCAAGTGATATCTCTCATTTATTTTTTTCACTTTTATAGTAATGAGTGAAGCATCCAGACTTTTACTGCAATTTATAGATGTTCTTCATAATTTTATTTACTTTGCTTGTGTTTTCTTTTGCCCTATGCAACAGAACAAGCTAATCTCTTTATTTGATGTTATTTATATAACTTAAATGATGGTCTTTTTATGGTTATTTTTGATGCTGATGATGAATTCTAGGGCCTTGTATGTGCTAGACAAACACTTTACTACTGAGCTACATCCCTGTATAATTAATTCTTAACATGACAAGGATAAAAGGAGAAAGATCTCGAACAAATAAGTGATATTAAGGAAAAGAATTGGCAGCCAGATACATCACAATTTTCATTCACAAAGTCTTCTTAGCATCAAATCATGTTGCTTATTCTGACTAAATACCCTGACTACACCCTAAAACATTCAGCAGTGCCAGAGGATATAAACCTATACAGCAGCATCCAGCTCCAGCTAACTTGTTTTGTTCCAGTTACGTTAAATTAAGAAAGAAATCTAGATTTCAGTTTGTCTACCATTGGAGAAATCTTTAAGCACAGATATCTACAAAATCTCCAACATAAAAATAGATACACAGTTGCAAATATGGATGTACATTTTCATTACAAAATGTGCTTCTTGGGGCTGGGGATTTAGCTCATTGATTCTGCTGCCTGCCCTGCAAACACAAGGACCTGAGTTTGATCCTCAGTACCAAAAAAAACCAACCAACCAACCAAACAAACAAACAAAAAACCCCCAAAATGTGCTTCTTATCTGCTGCTTCTACAATCTGATTTTCAAACATAATTCTTTTTTTTTTTTTTTTTTGAGCAAGCTGTTCTATATCGGGGGAATATTCTTCCTCCTTTTGAGTATAAAGTTAACTTTGCTTTGTCTTTTGTGACCTAGCCCTTATTTATTTTGCTTTTGATATTTTATAAAAGAGCAAAACAAAATTCATGACAAAATAATAACAGAGTAACATTAGTTAATATAGTATGTATCGTCATCTTCAAAGGAGTTACTCAGAGACAAAATATTCTCTTACAAAGAAGCAGATAGTAGCACAAAACATTCCCTTCAATGAACTAAGAGAAACTAGTAGTATAAATGAAGTAATTAGCATATATTTGAATAGATTTTACTTTATAAATTAAGAAATTCGCAGTCCCTAGGACAAATACCTTCCTGTTCCTAATACATCGCGGAGTACAGACATATGGGCATAATAAAACTGCTGCTTCTCTGAGGGGCCACAAGGATCCTTTCAAGACTTGATGGTAGGCTAAGTCAGAGATTTCTTTTCTGCATGTTCATTTGTATTTACATTTCATCTTTCAACGCAAATGCTCGTACAGCTCTGGACCCATTAACTGCTGACATCTATGCTCCTGATCTTATACTGATTACAAATGTCGTTCTCATTTCTTCACCATGCCAGTAGGTGAGCGAGTGCCACATTATGAGAATAAAGAAAGTGACGTCTCTTTCCCTTTCTAATATGTTCAATACGAATGAAAATGAATGAATGAATGATGTAGGCAGGCATCAGGCATGGTGCCAGACAAGTACAATTCCATATATTAGGAGGATACACAAGAGTGTTGCAAATTCAAGTTCCACACAAGCACTTCAGAGATATCGTGATGTAACGCAGTTGTAGAATGCCTCTGGATTTAATCCTCACTACTGAAAGAAAATGCAACATAAATGCATATCACCATCTCTTAATCATTATCTTTGAACCTTGTTTAACTTGAGTCGAGGAATGTTAACTCAGCTTTATACGCTGCAAAAAGATTGTTTTAGTTTTCCATTCCAATTACGTCTGGTGTATGAGTTCTAGAAAAATGGCAACAACAATGAAAATGTGAAGACAGAAGGAAAGAAAGAAAGAAAGAAAGAGAGAGAGAAAGAAAGGACACCACTTAAATTTCAACCATAACCAAGATATGAAGGGAAATCCAAACTAATTTTCAGAAATTCATGCCAAAGTCACATTTCTGAAGAACTGTGGTTGAATTTCTCCCTCTCTCCATAATATCTATTTTTATATTAATCATCATATGCAATATATCAAGATATTAATATATACAGTCTATACTACATATTAGAATAATATAATACAGTTCAATATTTACTATATATATGTAACTTTTATTGATAACTGATATTTAAACAATCTTCCCTAGTACCGGGATACCATGTGATCTATCCATGCACACATATCCAGGCCCCTCTACCATCCCATCCTCCTAGGGGCCAGATGAACACGGACTGAAGACATACGCCTAAGGCAGGCTCTCCTCCTGTAAGGTGTAGAAGTTGGATATTGTGTCCAGTGGCAGGAAAGTGGCTATGAGGACCACTAGCTACTGTTCCTGACTCACACATGTCAAGGTACATTGAGGTACTTTGTTAGAAAATAAAATTCCCCTTCTGCAGACATTAATTGCCCAGCTCCCCTGCCCCAACCTGCTCCTTGCAATATCTCCAGCACACATAGAAACCAGACAGATACCACTACCTGATGAGGTAGGGTGTCAGGGCTACTGACTGAGATTGGCAGGACCCAGTCAGATGCTGAGGACGGTAATATTGATGATGCCCAATGCAGCCTGTGAAGAGTTAACCCCTCAACTGGTTTGTTTTGAGAAGCCAGTCTGGCTGAAACCTATGTGCTGAGGTCAGAGTAACTCGCATTCAAATTCCATTCCTACAAGTAAACCTTCAGACTAGAAGGACAATGTTCCAATTGCGATCATATCTTTTGTCTCTTCTGTTCCTAATTCGAGAATGCTTTGTCTTGCCCTTTCTGAGCCTTGTTTACATTAATTTCCATAGAAACCACACATCGCCTTTACCCCAATCGATTGCCAATAAAAGTCAGTGCCTGGAATTTTCCAGCACCTTTGCCAGTTGCACTGGCATTGGTCGTCCTGGCGCCTGGTTTCTCTCTCTTAGTTCTGTCTCTTAGTGTGTTTTTTTCTCAGGCCTGCGTCATTTCCTGGGAAGGTGGGGACTAGAGTCTTACTGCAGAGTTCTCTGGCAGTCAGATCCCTTTGGAACAGTTATAAAAACAAAAACAGCAAAATGAAGACAAAGCACTAAAAACAAAATTCTGCCACTCCTCACTCCCATTGGAAGGTTGGGTTTGTTTGGTGTCAGAAAGAGGAAGAAATCTCAAGTGGATAGTCACAGGGAAATACAACAGGAAGGGCCAAGAAGTAGCATAGGGGAATAAATACGGAAGTGGGAGGTGTAGGGGAAAGGAAAGAAGGGAAAGCTATACATATGAGAAAAGGAAAAATGGAAACAAAGGCTTTGTAAAGAGGGAGGTGTGGAGGGGTGAAGGGAGGGCAAGGGAGTGGGGAAAAAATAAGAACCAAGATACATCACGTACAGGTACAAGCACCCAATGATGAATGTCATCCTACTATCTACCTAAAATGTACCAATAAACTTAATGAATTAAAAAAGAAAAGCAAATTATGTTTTAAATTAGTCATGCTCATAAGGGGTCCTGAAAATCTTCCCCCATTGGCTAATTGTATTTTATTTTTTGCATTGCTGCATTTTGGTTCCAGAATACTGGGTTTTGTTCGGAAACACTCATATACTTGTATGACCTATTCCATCTTCCTGTTTCTCCCTCTCCAGTTCCATCTCCCTCACTCAACTCCCTTTCTCTTCTCTAATACTACCCTTCTGCTTGTACCTCATCTCTCTTTCCCCCTTTTTTAAAATTCCAAAAATGAGAGAAACGTTGCAATATTTGTCTTTCTAAAGTGGGCCTCCTGTGTTCAACATGACAGCCCTCGGTTCCATCCATATTCCTGCTAAGGTTATGAGCTTATTCTTTTTTATGGCTGGACAATACTCTCCAGTGTAGATACACAACATTTTCTTAATCCATTCTTCTGTTGACAAGTAACTAAGCTCTTTCCATACCTAATAATTTACTGCTTTTAAAATCCACAAAAACGCTCGAGAATGACAGAGTCCTGAATTTGACTTTAACGAGTGCTTAATGCAACCTGTTTTTGTTGTTTATACAGTGAGTTTGCTGTGAGTATGAGGTGGAGAGTCTAATAAAAATATTTTAAAACAAGCCTCACAGAAAATCTCAAGATTTTTATTATATATGAAACTTACTTAACACATTTTTATTGGAAACTATAGTCATTTTTCATGGAACATATCATGCCTGATTAATATTCTTGAAATAATATCTACAACAACAATAACAACAACAAAGAGCTCTCTCAGCAGAAACATGATTCATTTATTTCTACTAACTAAATATTCTAATTTTCATTTTTTTCTTTTTTTTTTTTGTACAGGGGATCGAACTCGGGTCCCTGCACTTGCGCAGCAGGTGATGAAACCACTGAGCTAAATCCCCGGCCCTCTAATTGTCATTTTATAAGAATAACAATGAACCACTAAGCCAAGGACATGATCTGTATAAAATCTGTTCGCTAAAATGATACCTTAAGACATCTACGAAAAATAGAACACAAAACTTCATGACCAAAGGATAACATATACACCATATAGCTTAATCTTCAAAGAACCTAAGAGTAGTGTCTTTTTATATTTTCTTTATTAATATCTACATGTATTACATTAAAATATAAAAATAAAATAATAGAAAATGATACCTTAATTATACACTCTAAAATCTTTTAGTTTCAGTAAAAGTGTGTCAATAACATAGTTTCTTCACCATTGGGCCTTTTGTCTCCTGAGAAGAGATAATTGTCTTTTGGGGTGGGGATTTAGCTCAGTGGTTTCACCGCCTGCCTCGCAAGTGCAAGGTTCCGAGTTCGATCCCCAGTACCAATAGAGAGAGAGAGAGGGAGAGAGAGGAGAGGGAGAGAAAGAGACAGGGAGACAGAGAGACAGAGAGAGAGAGGGAGAGAGAATTGTCTTTTAAGAGACAATGTGTGGTGTTTTGTTTTGTGGTTTGTGTAGGAATATCCCTTCTCTCGACCCACCCAAATCCAGGCAAGATACACAGTGTCCTCTGCAATAAAAACGAACATTTTCTTTAGCATCTCTGAATGTCCTGAGCAGGACAACAAAACTGATCTGACTGCCTTTGTCTTTTCTTTTCTGAAACAATTAGTTGGGAAAATTAATTTTCTTATACTCCTACCTCAAACTCTTTCCTTTCTCATGATGCTGAATGAATTTATTTCTTCTTCTCTCCATCTTACCTCATTTCCTATTTCCTGCGACTATGTCCCTCTTTTTCTTCTTTCTTCCAACAAATATTTCTACACCTATAGCAAAACACAGATTATGCAAATTCAAGAATGTAAGATTGACTGAAATCTAAACCAGGCCCTTATATCCAAATATTCGGAAAGGAGATCAGGAATTATCAACTTTAATTACAATTTAATCAATGAAATCATTGTATCAGGACCTTACTTAACAGTGTTTTTTTCTCTATATCAGTTTCGTTTGTAAAACTAACATTGTTATTTGTTTTTGATTGAAAGATACTCATTGTGTGTGTTCACAGGATAGAATAGAATGATTTGTATCATGATCAGATGATAATAATTAACATAGCTGTTATCTCTCACATTAAGGTGAAGCATGAAGAATCCATTCGTTCAGTTATTTTGAAATGTACTGTACATTATCATGAATTCCAGTAACCCCACTGTGCTGCAGTACACCAAACAATTTTTGCTATCTATGAGATGTAATAGATTACAGTGAATGACTATTTAAAGAAAATATTACAGTGGAGGACACATTGCCATGAATCCTCCTCAAAATCCCTTTTTCTTCAAACACACTGATTCCATTGTTCTGGCAACTTTCTGCTGCAGCTCTGGAGTCCTCTTTCTTCACGGTCTTTTAATTGGACTGCCATGGCTGCTTTGACAACCTGGAGTGATTTGAAATGTTGAAATTTCCTGTTCATTTTAATATCTCTTAGTTTTAGTAACATCAAGAGGCAAAAACCACATTTTATTGTCTCAATTTTATCTTGCCAATATGAACTGGATGGAGAAACTTTTCCACTCCATACCTAAACTTTGTAACAAATTCCAAATCATTTTGGATTCTGACAATTATCTGCTAGGTCATGGAATAGACAAATGACCTGTTCCTCTTTGCAAATGGAAATTAGTTTAATACAGCTTGAGATTGTATTCTTACTCATTTACTCCAGTTCTCTCTAAGGAGTCACACATTGATCCAAGTTGGTTTCCAGTTCTAATTATTTTATCTCCTTCCGACAATGACAGACGGGTTCATACCTACAACACCAGAAACGTGAACATGAGCAATCACACTTGCAGTATGGAGCTTATATGGGCTATGTTTTCTCACTCCACCATCTTTAGAGCACATCACTGGGAACGAAGTAAGAGACCTTGGGTTGGGAATGATAATCTATCATCTTACCAGATTCTTAAGTGAGACAAATTTAGTAGGCTCCTTCTTGGTTACTTTCTTTATTGCTGGCAAAAATAAATAAATAAATAAAAACCTGACACCGACAACTTAAAGAAGGAGAGGTTTATTTTGGCTCATGGTTTCAGAAGTTTAAATCTCAGGTTGGCTGGCTCTAAGGCAAAAACATCATGGCGGAAGGGCTTGCTATAGAGGAAAGCTCCTTACATCAAGGCTTTCAGGAAGCAGGGGGAGAGGGGAGGACTCTTTCAGGGCACATTGCCAATGACCCACCAGTTTGATCCGGCCACACTTCCCAACAACTCACTCAGTGCCCGAACTCACCAGTGGATGACTCCGCCAAGGAGCACAGTGCTACCATGACCCAACCACCCCTCACAATGCTGCACCACTGAGTGAGAGGTTGGGGGGTATGATCGTTGACTAATTGTGTCAACTCGAGTAGGAAATGCCCAGCTACCTTGGATCAGCATAATTCTGTAAGTGGAAGACCCAGTTGAGGGAAGATTATTGCCAAGATGGTATAAAAGGTTAACGAAGAAGGAAGACTTGCTTCTGGTTCTTCAGAGGAGCTCCAGTCTTCACCTTCACCTCGGATGTCTTTTCCTGGCTTCCAGTGCAGATTCTCCTGCCTTCCATTGCAAACCCTCAGCCTTCTGGTGCAGACTTTGCAGGCCTTCCATTGCAGAGCCTTTGGTCTTCTGATAGATGCTATGCTACAGTGAGTTCTGGGCCTTTGACTGGATCTTTTGGATCTCCCAGCTCACAGCCCTTTTGTACTCTTCTACACCCAACTCTGTGGGCTGTCATTGCAAGCCAGTCTTGTAAATTCTTCTACATATTTATATGCCTTGCATTAAATCTGTTTCTCTAGTAAGGACCGACCGATACAGGGAGGTATTCAAACTTGACAAGACTGCTAGAATGTCTCTGGGTTTCCCCAAATAAGAATCATTTCCCTCCACAGGAATACAAGGGACTTCTTCAATATGGCTAGAGAATATTTTTTGTTTTTTGGGTACTGGGGATCAAACTCAGGTCCTTGTGCTTTCAAGGCAGGCGTGGTGCCACTGAGCTAAATCCCCGGCCCTGGCTAGAGAATACTGACAACAGAAAAGTCTTCTCAACAATTTAACATCTTAGTGGAGATCTGAAAAATGAAACAGAATGAATAAAAACATTTGTAAGTTCTAGAGGGAGGACGTCAGGGTAAAAAGAACAGACAGTAACATTCTGGAGATGAAAAAAATGATGTAATCATACTAGAATTTTTTCTCACGTGATGACCATAAAGCATAACAGAGAGAATTGTGTCCGTAAAGATGTCCACATTTCAGTCTCCAGAAACTAGGTATATGTAACCTCCAATGACAAAGGAATAATAGGTGGGAAGAGGACTTGGAACTGGTAAGCAGTGGACATTGGGCTGGTCCAATTGTTTTGGATTGTCCAGGGGATCCAATTCAACTGCAATGGTCTTTGAAAGTGGGAAAAGTGTAACACAATATTACAACACACACATGCATGCTGGGGGAAAAAAGTGTTGGTGAAGATGTAGAGGAATTGGAATCCTTGAGCATTGCTGATGGGTTGTAAAATGGAGGACCTGGAAATGGTGGAACCGTTATGCAAAGGGTGGAATTGTTATGCAAAGGGTGGAACCATTATGCAAATAGTGGATGCTTTATGCAAATGGTGCAACCATTAGAGTGTTTCCTCAGAAAAAAATGAGCACAGGATTATAATTTGACCCAACCATGCCACTTCTGAGCTTGATGTCCCCCAGAAATTATACTTTGTATGAAAAGACTCAATGTTCATTGCATTACTCCCTGGAGCCACAAGATAGAAGCAATCCATGTATCTATGTATGGATGAATGAGTAACCAGAACATGTCTATCCATCCAATGGAATATTATTCAATTGTAAAAAGGAAATAATGACACAAAAGGATAAATGATGTAAAATTCCTTTTCAAAGGGGTTTGTACAGCAAACAAAATCATAGAGATAGAAAGCAGAACAGTGGATACGGAAGCTAGGAGGAGGAAGGAGGAGGAGCTAGCTACCATTTTAATGGGAGTGGAGTTTCAAATGTAGAAGATGAAGAAATTCTGGTCATGGATAATGAGATGGTTCCATGACACTGTGAATGTCCATCATTCTACTGACTTCAACCCTTCCTCAACACCTTCATTTTAGCTCAGAGATATTTGCATCCAATGTTTGACCTTCAGAACTATAAGATCATGAATAAAACATGTGCAGTTGTGAATAACTAAGTTTGTGATCTTTTGTCGTAGCATCAGATAAGAAACTACATCCAAAGCTAAAAAGTAGTGAGAGGTGAGGGAGACAGGTAAGCAATGTCAGTTTGAAATAATGTCGATATTTGATAGTTCGTCAAGGATTCTGGACAACAGAGAAGAGGTATAAAAGGCAGTGTCTCTTTCCTTATTGGTGTGGGGCATAAAGGAATTCCTTGCTGTGACAAAGGTCATGAACAGACTCTTTCATGCTGCTTACCTGAACCAAGAAGTACCTGCTGATAGGAATTAAAAATGGGTGAAGTTGATAGATATTCATAAGGAAAACTGTAGGACACGGTAAATGATTGGAGGATGTACTGCATTAGTGAAATCATACGGGCATAGTGTTTTATCTGTTGTGCCTGAGTGGAGGTGGAAAAGGTGGTATTGGACCTGTGAAGAGGAAAAAATTCTAATATAAACTTGAGGCTGAATTTTGAGGTGGCTTTGGTTTATCCTTGGGAGCAGTGTGTTTCCACTAGACAGGTGGATAAAGGCACTAAATTTAACACTATCTGAGACCCAGGTTGGGCTGTCTTTAGCATAGAAATGTGCATCAAAGTCAGAGAAGGGGGGTAAGTTTGTCCTGCAAAAAATGCGTATCTCATACAGAAGATGCAACCACGGTAGTTTGATTCGCAGCATCTACTGATGCCAATGGTAGAGGCAGAAGAAAATGGACTCACAGCGGATAATAAACTGGAAAGAAGAGAGATGACAGCAACATTGGGAAACTAAATTTATGACTCCTAAGAAATGACACTATTCTAACAAAGAGGAAACACTCAATAGTGGAGCAAACTTTGGAAGGCTCAAGACATAAAAGGATTGAACATCTTTCCAGATTGCAAGACGGAGGGGTCCCTACCAACGTGCTTTGGTAGACATTTGGTGTTACGCGTTAGGATGAATTGGGAGGACAGCCAGTAAGAAAACAAATGTTAGATGTGAAGAGCAGAAGAGATTCCATATGCCTCTACACAGTGACCTTGGCCTTGAAATTTGGGTCTATTTATATCACGAGCATTGTACACTAGCCAGATGGACAACATTTATTTTGCTCTGCACAACCAGACACTGTACAGCTGAATTTCACTGCAAATAATCAGTATGGGGCAATATCAAAAACAACTCAACAGACAATACTTAATTGAGGTACCAAATACTTTTGCACCATCTAGAGTTGGCTGTAGGTTGCTTTTTAGAATATATAGATATGGTCCTTAATCATTTTCACCTTCAAAACTTACGACTTTCTCTCAACCTCAAATGCTTAACCCTTGAATCCCAAGCATGCAACATAAAATTCCGACTGCGTTTGTTAATGAAGCACTATCACTTTATTCTGAAGGCTAATTTTATTAGAGTTAAGACACTCAAGATTCAAACATCCTGTGTCTACCTATATGAGCACTTGTTCTGGCCCCATTTCTCAACAGATTACTGAAGTTCTTTTGGAGGGATCCATTTGTCATTTTCCTTTGCAAAAAAAAAGGAAAAGAAGGGAAAAAACAAGCAACTATTGCATCTAATATGTTTCAGTTTTTGTTGCTAAAACTTTTTCATATCTCAGTATTCTTTCTATATTATTCTTGGCTGTGCTTTTCCATATCTGTAAGTGTACATGTCTTTGTCTATCTGTAAGTTACACGTGTGTATGTATAATTTATTTACATCCCCATGCTTGATATGCATAGAAATATTGAATTTTACTCTGCATTAATCATACTTCCAATGTGGCACATTTACTTCTGAAATAGAGGCATTATTATTATTTTTTTTTTTTTTGGAAACTGGAGATTGAACTTAGTAGAGGCATTAATTTTTAAACATGCTACAAAATGTTACCATAAATGTGAGTTCTCACCTCTTGTGAGAATTTTGTTCCATCATCTAAAAGAGGTTCGTTTTGGCTCCTTCACTTTGAAATCCAGCACTATGAGTATTAAACTATTGATGGGCCCTTTTTTCTTGCTTGTTCAGAGTCTCAGAATGTACCACACTTCGGCCCTCCGTCTTGGCTTGTTTCAGCACTGCACACACTCTCAGACCTTGGACAAATGCCTCCTGCTTGCAGTAATTGCCTGGCTAATGGAAAGAAATTGGCCGTGTGGGGAGCTTCCCATTTCTCTCAATGCATCCTTCTCTTTCCTGCCAACATATTTGTCTTTATTCACTTTCTCTTGGACTCGATAGAAGCAGAGGCAGAGTGAGCAGACAATAAAGTCAAACTCATTTCAGAGAGAAACCTATTCATAAAAGGTGTAAAACACTCTTTTTGGTACCGGGGATCGAACTCGGGTCCTTGCGCTTGCGCAGCAGGCGGCGAAACCACTGAGCTAAATCCCCAGCCCCTACACACTCTTTTCTTTAACAAAGGCCCAGACTGAACTTCCAGAAATCACTTGGTGATTGTGTTACGGAAAAACAGCACAAGTCCATGCTGACAGTTTTGATCTTCCGCCCTGACATCCACCACCGTTCATTCAATGCAAAACATTTTTAGAGTGTGCTGACTGTTGACTCATTTACACCAAGCCCACAAGATATGCCACACACAGGGCTTTCCTCACCTGTGTACGTCCTGATAGCACAATTTTAGCAACAGGTCACTCAAAAGGAGCAAGTCCGTAATTTGAGAAAATGTACTTGGAACAGACGCTGCTTGGAGAAATAAAGTATGGCATTGAACAAGAGTGTGGTACATGGTAAGACAGAGTTCCTGTCATTGCGCATACAAGATGCTATAGCAAACTACCATGCACCACATGGTAGTTATATACGGACTTACATGGACTTAGAAACAAGAGAGAGACTTCGGTGAGGTCCATTCCTGGAGGCTGAAGCCCAAGGTCCAGGCACAGCAAAGCCCGTGTCTGGTGAGGGCTCCTTCCTGGGTCATAGATGGCGGCTTCAAGCTGATTGCTGAAAAACATGCATTAATCTTTGCATCATTATAATGAAGCCTCCGCAACAGACTCCACATGAAATAAGAAAAGCTTTATTTTGACTCCTATTTCTGACGGTTCAAATCCAAGATGGGGTATCTCTAAGAGACCCAGCAAAAAGAGATGGAGGGTCTGGGGTCCCATGGTGCATTCTCTTGCGAATGCCCCCAGTCATCTTAGGACCTTCCAGTAGACCTCATTTGTATTTTCTCCACCTCCCACTACTGCCATTTCGAAGAAAAGGCATGAATACAAAGTTCTTGAATACAAAGAACTGAAGTGATACTGTTCAGTTTATAACCAGGGCTTGGAGGAAAGTGTACGGAAGATTTTCAGAACTTTTTTTTATGAAGACACGAAGCCCATTCTTGAAATTCCACACAAAGTCATCCCACCCCAAAGTCCCCTTCTTCTAATACCACCATACTGAAGGTAACGGTTTCATCTTATAGACTGGGGTGGGTCATAAACATAAAAAGACCATAATAGTACATTGATGAGAAAAGAATTCAGGCTGGACAGTGAGTGACAGATGCAATAATACCCCACCCCACCTCGAGGTGGGAAGGAATCCACAAGTACAGATGTGCTGTCCTTAACCAGCCCCAGAGAGTTCAGAGAACCAAAAGGGAGTCAAGTGAGGGGCAGCCTGCTGGCCGGTGCAGAGAGCAGACATAATACTGGGGGTTGTTCACAAAATAATCAGCAACTTGAGACCTTGCGCTCTGTGTCCTGGAAACCCAACCAGGTTTCTGTCAAGTCCTGGGGTATCACAATCGGGTTTCACATCTTCACAAAACCACCCTGAGTGATGGGTAGCACCTGGCTTGCAGGAGACAAGGATGGGCAGAGAGATACTCTGAGAAGAGACTTGCGGTGGTCTGAGAGAGAATGTGCGACTGGTGGTAAAATTCACAATGGTGGCATCACGACATTTACTGCGTCAGAGAAATAGATGAAAAATTCTACGGCAACTCTAATGTTCTTCTACTTTAAAATATACTTGCCATAAAATTATCTTTTTAACGCTCGGAAGGGTGTAATTTAGTGGCATTAAATTCATTCGCATTGTTGGGCAACAGTCACTACCATCGATCCCCAGGACTGTTTCCATCTCACAGGATTATAACATTGACCTCATGAAGCAACATATTTTCATTCCTTCTCTCCTCGAATGCACCAACTTCATTCTATGTGCTGTCTTATGATTTTGAGTTGACCTTTTGTGACTGGCTCAGGGTCTGCCTGTGCAAGATCTAGGTCAGAATTCCATTCATTTTAATGACTGAGAAACATTCTATCACATGGCGACACTACATTTTGTTCCCCCATGCATCCGTGGATGAATGCTGGGCTTGCTGCCATTTTTAGGTTACTGCAAAGAATGCTATGTATTAGCACTCTTGAAGGAAAGAGAATCAATAGAAAACACATGTATAGTAATGCAAGGCAATGTATTAGCTACCGATTTGGGGTCAGAGGCAGGAAATTCTATGGGACAGCCGTCTATGGGATCAGAGGCATAAGAATTCATAATGGCTTTCTATGTGCTGCAGAGTTGGAAGACTCAGTAGCTCTTCAGCCCAAGAAGATGGAAATCCCCAAAGAAGCAGGATCGAGGATGAGACACCAGTCGAAACTTGAAGGCCTGGAAGCTGAATGTAGAGTCACTGGTGTAAGTCCGTTCTGTTCGGATGAAGAAACTGGAGACCAGGGTCCAAAGGTGATGGCAGTGGGTCTTTCGGTGAGGACAGGAGAGGGTTCAGTACAAAGGAGGTCTGGCTGTCTGCCTGGGACCTGTCTTGAGGACATACAAGGGGTTGTGTCTTGTTTGTCATGAGTGGGGCTGAAAAATGAATGGGAATTAGAAGGTGTAGACATACTTACTCATCCTTTTCAGCCCATGATGGATAAATCTACACCTGGTGTAAAAGTGTAGCAGGGGGAGGCATTTTCAGTGGTCTCTGCTTCCACCAGGATGGTGGGCAGATTCCTTCACCCATTTCTACCACTTCTTTGAGAACTGTCTGTTCAGAGCAACTGATGATTTTTTAAAAAATTGACTCTTTTGTTTTCTTTTTGAGACAACAAAAATTTTGCAAGTGGAAAAGTTGCTGAGAGGGACTTGAATTCATCCGCGAGAACCATGAGCAACATGAAAAAGAATAGCTAAGAAGACCATGGGTGTGTAAAGCCAAACGATGCACTCAACGTTTCTGTGTTTGACACATGGCACTTTTTTTTCTGGTTTCAGCTCGAAAACTGTTTTGAACACACTTTAAAGCTTGATCCAGCGAGGTGAAACAAATTCATCAAAGGAAAAATTGGATGAATCACAGAAGGTCAACTCCATTTAAAATTAGATTTCTTCCACGAATCTGAGTTGTTTTGTTTTGAACCGACTAAATACACTGCTTGTTTTTTGACTTGCAACATGTTTTGCCTTATGATTGTGGAGGTTGAGTCTGGGAATGTAGCTCGGTGGTAGCGCTCTTGGCCAGCAAGCAGCAGGCCCTGAGTTTGATCCCCTGGATCTGGAAAAATGCGTGTAGGCAAAAAGAAAAGAAAAAGGACACTGTGGACGTTTCAAGCTTCTAAAAATTGTGCAAAATAGTTTGGGAGTGATTCTTCGCAAGGAATCCCTTACTTAGGAACATGGATTTTCCTGGAAGGGCTAACTTACAATGGGCTCTCTGGGTTGCAGTTCCTGGTGAGCAATTCACAGGCATCTGATTAGGGCTTCTCCCATCGCCTCTGAGAAGCATAGGACAGCATCACTGCAATGCAGAAAATCAGCCAAGCCTTTCTCTGGGACTCAACACTTCTGACTGTCAGTTTTATTTCCTAGATGGAGGCATAAGGTAAAGGGCAATGGCAGGATTGCCCATAGCACGATAAACATTTCTTTGTAAAAGTGATCACTTTGCACTGAGAAGGAAAACTAGGCTTTATAACCTATTTACACCTCCAAAGACCAGACTGGATTTCTCATTAGGATAGCAAAGGTTTACGCTGAGCAACCTCTACAGAATGTAAGACCCACTGGTTTTGCAAATTAGTAAAGGCAATCATGGCCATGAATCAGTGCGTTGGTATTGAAAAATGCAACTTTTTTTTATTCTCGCTGAACACTGTCTGTTAGCAACATCCTTCCTAGGGGCCAAACAATTCTGGCTTGTAGACTGAAAAACAGTTAATAGCAGGACTGTTAGATAATTCATTCCATGTTTGCAGTATCTCGAGGATAACAAGTTACCTCCTGGCAAGCTATTTATGCTGTCATTGATACCCTTAAAAATTTTCAATAGTGAGAATGGAAAATACTGTTTTACAGGTTTTTATGGCTCATTTCCTATGGGGCTAACATGAGTGCTTTTGTTGGTTTGTTTTTGGAACCGGGGATTGAACGCAGGGCCTCTGTACTGAGGTACCTCCCCACTGACTTCTTACATTTTTATTTTGACACAGTGGCTCCTTAGGTCCCTGAATTGGACAAGTGAGGTTTGAACTTGCAATCCCTTTCCCTCAACCTCCAGGGTGCTGAGGTCACAGGTGTGTTCCAACACACACTTCTTAGGAGTCTGTACCTACTGTTTTCTTGTATACACTGTAATAAATTTAATTTTGGGACTACCTAAAAGGTCAACTATCCAACCACAGTTATTTGACTCATGCTTTATTGAATAATTTTGGAGAGTCCAAGATGAATATAAAAGCCCCTACTTTTGTATGCTTGTGTGTGTGTGTGTGTGTGTGTGTGTGTGTGTGTGTGTGAATTAGCAATAATGGAAGACACACTGAAAAGAAATTTAATCTATTGCATTTAAGTTTCTCCAAACGGTGCACTGGGATAAAGTGCAGTTCAATGAAAGTTGATGGACTATTACAGCAAAAATCAATTTTTATATCTAGTTATTTTCTCACCTTATAGCTATCAATATTAATTATTCACTAAAGCGCTCACTGAGTATTTAGGGTGCATGAAGCTTGGCAGACTTACAATAAAAAAAACAATAATTCTGACCTTTCCAGGGAGAAAGGACAAGCATGTAGCAATCACATAAACTACATCTTATATAAGAATATTTGAAGTTGCCTGGGCTGGTGCCATACACCTGCTATCCCAGCACTCTAGGAAGCTGAGGGAGGAGAATCTGAAGTTTGATCCCATCCTGTGCAACTTACAGACTTACAAAGACCTGTCTGAAAATAAAAAATAAAATAAAATATAAGGGGCTCAAAAAGTAGCTCAATGTAAAGCCCTAAGTTCTGTCCCCCAAAAGTTTGGAATTTCATAGGATTATTGGGTGATAGTTTTTGAGATTTAGTACCACCTGAAACTTTTAAGGCCTTATAGATATCAATCAGGGGAAACAAACCAATAATATTCCACACAGGAATGTTAAAATAGCTTAGATTCTATACTGCAGGCAGCAATATGATTCCAAACTTATTGGACTTTCATTGTTAAACTGTAAGTGACAAGTTACCTGCAACACTCTTTGGCAGATTTTTCAAAATTCACTAGTGAAACAATCTCTCATACTGCTGATTTGTGTTGCTTATGAAAAAAAAATCACCATAAGATATCCAGCCTGGGCCGGGGATTTAGCTCAGTGGATCCACCGCCTGCCTCGCAAGCACAAGGTCCTGAGTTTGATCCCTGGTACCAAAAAACACCAAAAAAGCAAAGACATGCAGCGTATTTATGCTTCATTTTCCCAGGGACATTTGGTCACCCTTTTTGGAAAGCAGTTTACATTTTTATAAATTTCAGAGCATGAAGTAATATGCATTACACACCTCAGATACTCATTATGTTTTGTTTAACCTTTTCATCAGAATGAAGGTCTACATGCTAAGTCATATGTTGAAATATTAATAACAACTTTACTCTCCCATGCAATGTTTAACTCAAGTTTATCTTTTATGGAAAGGGAATAGGGAAAAAAGACAAGAATGAATTTGGGTCAGAAGACTAAAACCACAGGGAGAATGAACTTATTTTTATTTTTGTTTATTTATTTATTTCCCATTAAGTTCATTGGTACATTTTAAGTATACAGTACAGTTCCATTCATCACTGGGATCTTGTACCTGTACATGACGTATTTTGGTTCTTATTTTTTCCCCATTCCCCTGCCCTCCCTTCACTCCCTCCACCCATCCCTATTTGCAAAGGCTTTAAAGAAAAACAAACATACCAGATAAAGACCGGCCTCACAGTTTGCGGCAGGGCTATGGTAGGTAGGTGTGTCTGTGCATGGGTGGGCACAAAGGTACTTCATATGGACGGGTCATGGATAACATGTTCTTGTATGCACTGTGTGTGTGCTCTGGTTAAGGATGAATACCTACAACTACTCGTAATGTGCGTATCCACTATGCTCGTGCTAGAAAAATGTATGCTGATCCATGAGACATGAAACACTTATATTTGTGTTCCAGAATTTGGAAGTTCATTCCTCAGATGTGAGGGTAGACTGTGTGTGTCTGCTTCATAGCTTCCACTGAGGAAGCAAAATCATTTTGGCTGGCGAATTTCTCTCGCACTTTAGAAGTGGAAATGCGGTATCCATTCCTGGCCCAAAATCTCAACCTGAGAAAGTCTGAAAAGTTGTTGCATGCAAAAGGTTTAAAAACAACAAGTACACTCATATTTTAAAGCAGAACTTGGCCAATTTGGGCTAACACACCACTGTCTCTTTTAACAAGTGTTTGGTGCAGTTAAAAAATATAATATGATATGATAATAAAATATGATAATATAATAATATGTATCATACAATATAATATATATATATATATGTATGGTGGAGGGAGATGGGAGGAAAGGGAGAGAAAAGGAAAGTAAAAATGTCTAGGATGTATCAAGTATGTGTACCACTCCCCATGAAGAATGGAACTATAATTCATGCAAACATGGACTAATAATTTAAAAAAAATAAATATGTATAGAAAGAGAATTATTTCTAGAGGTTTCTAACTTATAGTTAATAATGAGAAAGTCAGAAAATTGTAGAAAGTTATTTCTCTTGTAGCACTTCTTTGTTTTAGAACTCTCTTGACACACTAATGTTTTAACTTCAGCAAAAACAGTGGCCTTTGAAGCATTGATTATTTATTCCTTCTATTGATATCAACACTACATACTTTGGTGATTTCAATACAGAAATCCATGATCTTAATTTCTGGTAATTTTATGTTTTCATTACTACTCTAAATAATAAATTGAAATTATAGTTTTAATTGATTCTTTCCTATATATACAGACACTGTGGATTGTTGTAGTATCAAATAGTCACCTTATTTTTAATATTTGGTAATTTTCTTCTGTACTCATTATAAGGAACACATTGTTTGTTCATAGATATTTTTACATTCAGATCTTTGTTTATTTTTCTTCTATCTTTCAGGGAGAAAAGCATTCTCAAATATACTTTTGAGTAACTGAGGGATTGTGAAAGTCTTTCTCTCCTTGTTTTTGCTTTTTTCAAGATGTTTAGAATTTATCATTTGTGAGTTAAAAAACATTTGTAGGACCAATTTAAAAAAAATCTTTCCATGAAATAAGTGGGATCTTGTACTTTTTAGGATATCTAAATCTAAATATTTAAATCTGTATGAATTATTAAGCATTCAAAAATGTGTGGAGAGCAGTGTCTTGAACCCAGTAGTACCCATATCATCTTCAATTATTTCAAATTTTATTAATTATTACTAATTGTTGAAAATAATGAACAAAGAGTGAGGGCTAAAATGCCTGTCTTCTTGGGTTGACCTAAGTCTATGTGAAATAAAATCATTCATTTTACTCTATGTAGATTTCATTGTATCTTTTCATTCTCATCTAGTGTCTCCTTGTTTTGAATATTATTGTTGCCTTTCTTTCTTCCTTTCTTCCTTCCTTCCTTCCTTCTCCCTCCCTCCCTTCTTTTCTGGACCGATGTTACCAGTGTTTCCATTTCAGGACGTCCTTTCATTAGCCAGGGATTTAAGTTTTCTTTTGCTATGTTGATTTTCACTAACCAGTCAATTGAAAACACTTCAGTTAGTTTTTACTGTATGTTTGATTCTTCTTTCATTCTACTGTCTTTACATATATATTTTTTTCTGACTTTCAATTGTCTTTATTCTTAGCACTCTTATTAGTCTGCTTTCATCCTATTTAATATGACTTCCTGTAGGAAGTTGTCAATATCTGTACTGTACAAGTCCACATTTCTGGGACAATATGCCTGACAGGTACAAGTTAAAAGAAGAAAGATTTGTTTGTGGCCAATGATTTCAGTCCTATATCAACTGGCTCCAAGGCAGGAACATCATGGTGGACGGGTGTGGAGGAGGAAAGCTGCTCACATCATGGTCAGCTGCTCTAATAGACTCAGAGAGTTCAGTCCATGGTTGGCTGGTCCAATGGTCTCAGGGGGTTCGGTCCAATGGTCTCAGGAGTTTCAGTCCATGGTCAGCTGCTCCAATGGTCTCAGAGGGTTCAGTCCATGGTCAGAGAGAGAAGGAGGAGCTGGGGACAAGAATTCACCCTTCCAGGTTTGACCTCAGTGACTACCTCCAGGCAGGCCTCACTTCCTGCTATACATTTAGCTAGGAACTCATCCATGATGAATCCATTGATTATCACAGTGCCCCATGATCCAATCACCTTCCACACACATGAATTCTGGAGACATTTTTGATCTGAAGCATAACATTATCTTTCAGTTCTGAATAATTCCTGATTCCCATCCCCATTTTTTTAAACTCCTGAGTTATTTCGAACTCTGTAAGCATTTTATCACCAAGTACATAATGTGCTTTTATTTGACTTTTCCCTTTCCATTTTATGATCCTGTAGATCGAACCTAAGACCACTTTTACCCCCTTTATTACCATTTTCTAATTACTGTCATGCTGCTGGGCAATGTCTTTTCATAATATTGTTTTTCTGGTACGGGTGATAGGCTACTGATACTGTAAAGTACTCTGTTTGAATAGTTCCAGGGGAAGCAATGTGCTTCGATGTCTACCAGCAAAAGCAGTTGAATCTTCTCCTTTGAATTTACACATATTCCAGGTCATTTTCTTGTCATCCAACCACCTCCAAGAAAGACATTTACATGCGACACTGATTTTGCAGGTACCAGACCATTCTTTCCCTTAAGCCTCTGGGACAGCAGCAAAATTGCATGTGTGTATATTCACTGCCTTTCTAGGAGCTAACAAGGTCAAAAATTGGGTGATTTTTATTTTGACTTTTATTACGCTTTCCTGGAAGTTGCCTTCCTTCCAGACTCAGTCACCCTAATGGACCTTGAAATACACAGCTTATGAAATGCATCCCTCAGGCGTCACGGATTTGCAGAAGGAGGTTACATTTCCATTATTTAAAATAGTGAGAATTTTCTGTTCAGGAGGCTGTTATACAACTATGTACATAAGGGAATATATCCTTAGAAGGAGAACGGGCTGTAGCCGGATGCACATTCTCATCTGCTGAAAATGTCCCCAGAGAACTTCCTCGATGGTTGAGAGGTCCACAAAGCTATCCACGTCAACCTCCATGAAAATATTCAAGCAAATGCTCCCAAAAGGGAGGAGTAAACTAAGGGAGATGGGTATATGAAAATTACCATTACAAGAAAGTGCTCAGTGGAAAATACGCATATGTACAGCTTCTAACAAAAAGTTCTTCATCAGGAATGAAGACTTAATACACCACACATATGCACAAGCACATGCACACACACACACGCAATGCACACACACACACACACGCACACACGCACACACAAGAAGTTTCCCAGCATACAATTATTCATAAAAACGTAAATAATTGCTCTAGATTGAACCTTAAAGCCTTTGGATTTGAACAAGCATGTTAAATATGAACTACTACAGAAGATGAGCAATGGTAAAACCCCAGTGCCAGCTCAGCATGGTGCTGCACACCTAGAAAGCCTGAACACTAGAAGAAGAGGCAGGAAGGTCTCAAGTTTGATCTCAACCTGGACAACATCTTAACTTCACAACATTCTTTCTCAAAATACGTACATAGATACATACATACATGCATGGATTGGAGATATAACTCGGTGGGAAAGCCCTGGGTTTAATCCTTAGTACTACCAAAAACACACACACACACACACACACACACACACATAAACAAACAAAATCACTAATCCCTATTATTTAGTAAGTTCAGCTCTGCTAGACAGGTTGTCACACTGCACCTGGAAATGTTGAGTAGCCTCTTCCAGATGAACTCCCTTCCCTGGAGAAAGCTGTTTCTCCTGTCAGTGTCTCTCCCTTCTATTTCATGTGTGGTGAACTTCAGGGCTTTGAACTACTGAGGTATTATTTCTGCTGTTACTTTGAGTCTCCGGCTTATACACAATGGGCAATTCATAACATGTCAGAGGGCTATGGATCTGTACCTCTAAATTCTTTGGGAAGGTAATTCATTTCAAATGAGGTCCAGCTGGATTGGGGTAGGTGCTAAATCCAGTGAGTGTATTTACAAGAGTAAAAAGAGGAGAGGCAGACACAGGAAGAAGCCACATGATGAGAGGTAGAGAAGGGAGAGTTGGGAGCCCCAGGAGGAGGCAGAGGCAGGAGGGTCTCCCCTGGAGCCTGTGGAGGGAGCTGGGTACAATGGGAGTTGATGGAATGGTGGCTTCAAAAGATGTGTCCACATCCTGACCCCAGAACCTGGGAGTGGGACATTGCTTGGAATCGGTCTCTGCAGAGGGAATCGGAGCAGGATCTGCAGACCAGGTCGTCCAGGCTCAGGGTGGCCCTGAATCCAATAACAGCGTCCTCATGACTGACAGAAAGGGAGACACAGACACAGGAGAAGCCATGAGGAGAGGGAGACAGAGGCGGAGCAATAAGGTCACAGCCCAGGGTCACCTGGAACTTCAGCTGCAGAGGCAGGAGGGTCTCGAGTGGAACTGACTACACAGCCCTTCGATACCATGACTTCACACTTCCTGTCTCTGGGGCTGGACAAAAATCCACTTGTACTCTTTGAAGTGCTTCAATCTGTGCTCATATGATGCTAGGGACTGGGAAATATATATATATATATATATATATATATATTTTTTTTTTATAAATATACATACAGGGATAGAATTTATAGAATGATCTGCTTTGTTTCCTCATAAATTTTCTAGTGCTTAATTTATGTTTCGCAGGATGGAGGTGTGTGGGTGTGTGTTTGTGTGTGTGTATGTGCTTGTTAGAGAGAGTCGGAGAGAGTCAGAGAGAGAGAGAGAGACAGAAAGAGAACATATCCTAAAACACGTTATTAAAATGGGTCCTAGAAATGTGTGCGAATCAAGCTAACTTTTTTTCTTCCAGGTTTCCCTCTCAAGCCTTAACTTCTCTTTGTACATCCAAGAGCCTTCTCTGTGCTTTTGTTCTTGTCTCCTCACGGACTTCCCTTAGTTTGCTTACTCCCAGGTAGGAAAACAGTAAAAGCATCCCCTCATTAAACGGCAATTAGTCCAACTCTCTCATGTTATCCTAGTAGCCATCACTCCCCTTCCTACAATAAACACCGTCGCCAAATCCTGAACTCCAGCTATCATTTCTTGGAGTGTTACCCTATTTATAGGAATTTTGCGATTGTTTTCCACAGCGCGTTTACACGCACTCTTTTTCCTCCAACAATTGGGCCCAATGGCACTATTTACGGGTAAATTCCAGTAAATATGTGTAGCGGTCCCTTTGTGTATCCAGAGAATTGCTTTTCGAATCGTTCGATGAATTCCAACACCTGTGCAGGCTGAAGTCCCTATGGTTTAGGATCTGCATGTAACCTATGAATACTTTCCTGTGTATTTGAAATTGTCTCTAGATAGCTTAGAACATCAGATGAAAAGCTATCTCTAAATACAGAGTTGTTATACTGTATTGTTTAGGAACTAATGACTTCGTCAGAGGTCTTTCTATATAAGTACAGATACAATTTCCCATTAAAATATTTTATTAGTTCCTGTTAGGAGTACATAATGATTACATTCCTCGTGTGAAGTTGTTTCCTGTACAGAAACATCTTTTTTTTTTTTTTTTTTGGTACCAGGGATGGAACTTGGGTCCTTGTGCTTTCGAGGCAGGTGGCAGAACCACTGAGCTAAATCCCCGGCCCAGAAACATCTTGATTCCTTGTTCATTTCCTTTCCCTCCACTCTTGCTTCCCTTCCTCTTTGGGAAAGATGTATCTTTCTACTTCCTACTATCTAGGTTTGATTTTGATCTTTATTTATGCTTCAGATTTCTCAAATAACAAAAACCATGTGATATTTAAACTCCTGTGCCTGATTTACTTCACTTAATATTATGGCCTCCAGATGCATCCATTTTCCTACAAATGATTCAAATTTATTTTTAGATCCATGGCTGTAGAACCCGTGATAGCAGAGGGCTAATGATATAATGAAAGATCCGGTTGCTTCCGATACCCTCTCCTAAAAGAAACACGTGGCATCCTTTTAAGAGTTTCCAATAAAAACACAATTGTATTCATCATTTCTTGAGGTCAGACTCAAAGCCAGCAGAAACAGCAGTTTGTTCCCTGGAGTTTAAATATTATTAACTTATACAATATACAGATGCAATGTAATAATGGCACTGTTACAAGTAGTGATGGTAATAAAAAGCAATTATTTGGTGAGAAAGCTATATAAATGGAAATGTTTAGAGGCTAGGTATGTATAAAAAGGCATATAGAGAAGGTTAAGTTTTTGAGACTTGAGCACCGAAATCATAGCCAAGTCAACAGACTGGTTCTTCTTGGGAGAGAAATTCCATGAGATGGAAAGGGAAACAGGGTGTGTCCCAGGACTAGGTCTGGCGATGTAGCTCAGGAGTGGAGTGTTTATCTAGCATGTAGCTCTGGGTTGGAATGCCAGTGTCACAAAAATATTGAAAAAAAAAAAAACCAGTATCTTAACTACAGGAACAAGGAAAATTAAAAATGAGAGAAATCTGCTGGGCAATATGGAACACACCTACAATCACAGCATTTTGAGAGGCTGAGGCAGTAGGATTGCAAGTTTGACCCCAGCCTGGACAATTTAGCAAGACCCTGTCTCAAAATTAAAATAAATAAGTAAGCAAATAAATAAATGGCTTGGATGTAGATTTTGAGATCAATCCTCAGTACTTAAAAAACAAAAGAAAAAGTAATAATGTATACTAGACATCAAAATAACCAATAAATTATGTTTACTTAATTATAACAATTTTGGGTGGCTCATGCTCACAATTCCAGCAGGTTTGGAGGCTGAGGTGGGAGTATCTCCCATGTTCAAACTTAGCTTGGGCAAACTGGAAACTTATAGACATCCTGTCTCACAGTTTACAGATTTAAAAAAAAAGCCCTGGGTTCAGTGCCCAGTATCCCAAAAGAAAGACAGAAAAGATAGAAGGAAGAAAGGAAAAAAGAAAGAAAGGAAGGAAGAAAAAGAAAGAGGGAGACAAAGTTGTTTGCATTCTAAGCAAACACATTCCTTTTGGAGATTCAGCTGCAGAATCCAAAGAAGAAATTAGAAAAATTCATTCAGCCCTTGAGAATTGAACAGACATCTCTAGATTACAGCCAGAAAAATTAAAGACAAACACCAGTTTACAACTGTAAATATATACAATCAGAAAACACAATTAACCTGCTAATTGTAATTGCCATCTCTAAAAATTTATATCCAGAAATTAAAAGGGATGTTCCTGAAAGGAATTTGTGGGGGATCCAGCAAAAGAGTGTATCCCAGGTTGCAAAGCAAATTTCAACACATTGCTAGAAAACCCCCAATGAAGTCCTGATTTTTTTTCAGTTGCTACCTTCTATATGATCAGCACCCACAATTGGAAGAAAAAGTTGAACCTTATCAGGTTTGCCAGTTTGTTTCCTAAGCTGCCTTCCTCATCTTCCAAGCAAAACTGAGCACCAAGATGCAAACGATCCCAGAGACCTGGGGCTGACTTAAGCAAAACATAACCCCAATCAGCTCTTTGTGGAACTAGAACCCTCTTCCTAACCATCTGGAAAACTTATCTCTCTGTGAAGTATTTTTTGGGTGGTTAGAGGGGATGGCTGCCTCTTGTGACAAGCAGTTGTGGATTTTACTAGGAAGGGCTTTGCCAGATTTCCACGGGTACCTTCCAGGGTACGGGACAGAACTCGACTAGGATCAAAAACTATCAAGTTGGTTTCATCCGTTCAAACACGTCAGTGAGCCCCTGGATTTCTGGTGTGACTGCTTTGCTAGAAAAGTGAAGAAGTCTGCCAGGTTTCACCCTGGTACAGATAAGAAAGACAGAAAAGGAGAGAGGAGGAGAAAGAGAAACACAGGGCTGGTGACAGAAATGGACAAGTGAAATAGAGGGGAGAGACAGGAAAAAAAGAAGGGAAGGAAGAGCTGGGAAAGGAGGAGAGGATGGAAGGAAGAATCCCATACATAGTATAATGAACATTTTTATTTCCATATAATAAGAATTGTGAGGCAATGTCTTATAATTATGCAGTTTTCTGTATATGCAGTTATCTGTATACGGTCAGTACGTACATGCATATGAGACACATATATAACATACAAACACTAACGATTTACACATATTATAATTTGCGTTTAGATTTCCAGAATTGCCTCCCTAATTAGAAGAATATATTAGAACCAAAATAAAAAAATGCTTGAATGAAAGCCACATTTTGACAAAGAACGGAGTTCTCTGATTATCCTGAGTGTGTTGGTTTTCTTTTCATTTTAATGTAATACAAGTAGATACTACTAGAACATATTACAAAGGAATCTCCTTAAAAATAGAAAAATGTGTTTCTTACTATGTGCGAGAACTGGGGGTGTGTAGCCGTGGAGGACTGCGATATTGATTATACCCGAAGCAGGCTGTAAAGAGTTAACCTTCAAAAGCCTTTTTACCAGTTTTTCTCTTAGTTTTTTTCTTTCTCTTCTTTTGTTTCCCCATAGGGTGGGGTGGAGGGGTGGAAGGGAGAGAAGAGGAATGGGAAAAAACAAGAACTAAGATGTATCCGGTACAAACTCCCAATGATGAACGTGATCATAATGTGTACCTAAAATGTACCAAAAAATGAATAGAAAAAGAAAAGAGTTAACCCCTCAATGGGCTTGTTTTGAGAAGTGAGTCTGGCTGAAGCCTACGTGCTGAGGACAGAGTAACCTGCACCCAAATTCCATTCCTACAATTAAAACTTGTTTGACTAGAAGGACAAGGATTTAATTACAACCATATATTTTGTCTATTCTGTTCCTAATTTGAGAATGCTTTATCTGGTCCTTTACAAGCCTTGCTTGCAGTAGTATCCACAGTAACTTCAGGACTGCACACGTCTACACACAGAGTTCCCTTTTAGCACATAATTTGCCTTTTCCTCAATTGATTACCAATAAAAATCAGTGGTTTGGACTGACTATAGTGCCTTTGGCTAAATAGACAGCATTGGCCGTCCCGGCTCCCCAGTTTCTGAGTCTCTTTAGTTCTCTCTTTTAGTTTTTTTTTTTGCCTTCAGCCTTGCATCGTACACTGAGCAGGAGACTGGAACCTACTGCAGAGTTCTCCACTATGTAACATTGTGGTGTTCAGTGTTGAACCACGTTTTCCTGTGTTGAGCATAGAGAAGAAATGCAAAAACAAAAATTTAAATAGCTTCTGCACTGTTTCTTTTGATTTACACAGTTAGGCAGAGCTTTTCCATTTCACTGAATTAGGTTGTTAGCTATATCCCACACATATATTTTAGGTGTTGGTTTTTTTCTCACATTGTTATTCTACATCTTTATTCTGCTGCAAATTAAATACAATCACCAGAGGTCAATTCCATTTTTCATTAAGACAAGCTTTTGTTTTTGAGATCATTTTTTAATAAACACCTTTGAAATACATGATGTTCACATTCCTTGTGCGGAGTTTGGAGTATGTGCACAACACATTTGAATTCCCTTTTCATCTCCTTTCCTTCCTTTCTCTCCCCTCCCTCCCTCTCCTGATCCCATCCTCCTTTGACAAAGATCTGTCTCGCTATGTCCTCTTATCTATCTATCCATTATTTTGGTCTTTATTTATGCTTAGATTTTCTCATATAAGAGAAACCATTTGATGTGTACGCTTTTGTTTCTGATTTAACTTTTTATATTTTCTGTGGAAATATGTGGTTAAATACTGTGACTGCTGCCAGTGAATATAACCACATTTTTATGATTCAGGCCATATTAGAAAAGCATTCAACTAAAGACCTCTTTGTATGTAGCAGCTACAGTAGAAACAGAAATAATTCAAGATACCTTAGCTGAGAAAGACAGTAGCACTATACTCAATAAATGCAAACCAACATGCTTGATTATCCTAATACATCTCCTTTTTATGTTTGCTTAAAATGACAGCAAATTATTAGATTGTCTTTTCTAGTTCCTGGCTGTATCATGCAGTTTTATGATTATTTCTGCTGCTGCTATAAATTACCCACTGCTATTAATAGAAGGCAGACTATTTTCTCCTGTGGGTTTCTAGGATATGGTTTTCCTTGCTCCAAATTGAGGGATAATTATATAGTAGAATTCCACTTAGATCAGTGCAGAAATATAAAGTAAATGCATACCATTTTCACAGTACATATGAGTACTTATAACAGAATTCGACATGATATGATTCTTGCAACTTTGTAAAGACGGATGAAGACACGATTTAAAAGTGACTCATACATTAAGTAGAGGTACAATAATTTTCTAATGACAACTAAAATTTTCAAATTGCTTCATTACATTTTGGAGTGATAATAGCACAGAAAATTTCATTATGTACAGGCAACCCTGCTTTATTGTATTTTCTCAGATGCTGCTATTACTTTCTTTTTTTTCCTTTTTTTTTTGGTACCAGGGATTGAACTCGGGTCCTTAGCTTGCCAGGCAGGAGGTGGAATCACTGAGCTAAATCCCTGGCCCTGCTATTACTTTCTTGTGTGTTGGTTTTATTAAACATTTTTGTGGCCTCTAATCTCTATTGAAATTTAGAGTGTATGGAAGGGCTATCTGTAGGATGATGTTGAAATGTGATGTTCTACAAAGGAAGAGATATTATGGAGGGTCATCTCAAATCACGAACAATTCTATGTGAGGGTCACCATCTTGCATTATGCTTATTTTGATAATAAATAGACAAAAAAGATTAATCACTAACCTTGACCCTGGATGATGAGAAAAGCACTTCACCCAACCTGTATAAATGGCGAACACATCCATTGAGATGTTTCACTGAGCTAAAATAAATACTCTTCCTTATCAAACAATAATACGTAACATATTTGGCTGCTTTCTCAAATCTATGTGCTCCAACCAATCCATAAATATTTTTATCTATTTTTCAGATGAACCCTATGATGTCAGTATTACAGTCTATTACTATGAATGAGGAAATTGTGAATTTGAGCATTAAAAATTATTTTCTTCAGTATATTAGTTTCAGGGAATTATTCGTGATTAAACAAAGTAATAATTTTAAAGACCTTAGAATAAACCTTTGTGCTTGGTAATTGGTAATTTCTATTCATTTCTACTACTTTTTTTTTTCTTTTCTTGTATGTTGCTGGGGATTGAGCCCAGGGCCTCCTGCATGCTAGGTAAGTGCTCTACCACTGAGTTTCATACCGACTGCTATTCTTATAAACATTTATACATAGGAAGAAATAGAAATAGAAAGTTTACTCTTTGAAATGATCCTCAATTTAAAGCTTTTTTATTTTATAATAGCAACAGTGGATTCAGCACTGTCAAAGGCTATCCCTAGTCTTCTATGTAACGAGGATGGAAAAATAACTAACTTAATAATGAAATATCTAGGTAATAATACGTGATTGCTTACTGTCAAATTCAAGAAAGTTCATCTGCTTGAGAATTTGTATGGATTAAAATTTTTTATTTTATTTTTTATTGTATGCATCTGGCCCTGTCACTCACGGGAGCAACGAGTGAGTCACCTAGTAAATCATTTCGTTTTAAAGCCTCATTATTGCAAGAGATGGTGAAACCCTTGAAGCAAGCAACAGAGCGGACTCAGCTGCACACCACAGCAAGTGGACGTGCACAAGGCTCCCCTGCTTCACCTCCTTCCTGCCTCACCACCGTTTCTTTGCTCTGTTTTCTATACTACTGCTATCTTTAAGAAGCCCAATACAAGTTTAAACCAATTAAAGTCTCCCCTATTTTCCTGTAAATTCATGAAGAAAACTTTAAGTGAAAAACTGGCTATTACACTGTCAAAAAATGAAGACATAACTTAGCTTTCAGTATCACAGCAAGCATTTACACAGCTAATCACAACTCCTTACAACAAAAGCCATCTGAATGAAAACCTCATCTCTCTCTCTCCACCCCCCTGCCATGAGATTGTTCAAGAAAAAAAAAATACCCATTCGACCTGCAATTCTTCCTCACCGCATAATCTTTACACTGTCTGTTTTAGATGTCAAAGATCCCTGAAAATCTCATGTGTTTGGGAAGGGGTTTGATCATGGGAATTCACGCACTGATAAGTTTCTAGCCAAACGTGCTGTTAGGGGGTGGTGCCTGGTCTAAGGTCTCTAAACTGAGGGGTGACCCGGAAGGATGCATTCTTGTCTTCAGCCCCTTCATTTCTCTCTCTGCTTCCTGACCAGCACGACCTCAGCAACCTTCCGCCTCCACACGTTCTGCCTGGGAACCAGCCGACCATGGACTGCATGCCCTGAAACCCTGAGCTAAATTAAGCCTCTCCTTTAATTTGCGGGTGCCAAGTATTGGGCCCCAGTGGCAGAAAGCTGACAAATACCAAATACTTCTTTTTTTTCTTCTATTATTTTTTTTTTTTAAATTCAGATACAGAATCTGGAGGTATAGCTTAATGGTAGAACATTTTCCTACCATGTAGGAAGCCCTGGGTTCATCCCTAACACCAAGCCCTGCATATACATACAAGGAGCCTAAATAAAATAAAGCACACTTAAATATGTGTTCAATTTTCTTAACTGTTGTAAAGCATCTGATTTTACTAATATTAATGATAAAATTAATTTCCCATTTAAAAATTTTTTTCTTTTCTACAGTGCTGAGGGTGGAACCCAGCTCTCCCATATACTAGGAAAATACTCTCCCACTGAGCTACAGCTCCAGCCATGCAGAAAGTTCTTTGCCTTTTGCAGTATTTTCTCTTAAAAACGATCCCAGAATAATCATCTGCAAGCTCACTCCTTACCTTGGCATGTGGGTTTATCTCCTGATTGCAGCACAGAGGTGAAACAGCTGGGATAAAACGGCTCCAAACTTCCCAGGTTGTTTAGGAATTGTGTTCCTGAGAAATTGTGCTAATTTTCATAACCATCCTCGCAAGACTGTGTTTATATATATATGTGGATTTATAAAGACTATATCTTCCATTACTTGTTTGCAGTATTGTACACACTGAACTTACCGTCTAATCCAGCAGTGGTGGTGCCTTACTGTAATTCCAGCACTCTGGGAGGCTGAGGCAGGAGGATTGCAAATTCAAGTTCAGCACAGGCAACTTAGTGAGACTCTGTCTCAAAAAAAAAAAAAAAAAAAAAAAAAATGAAAAGGGGTTGGAGATATAGCTCAATGCCAAGACCCTGACTCCAGTCCTCAGTACCATAACACAGATACACACACACACACACACACACACACACACACACACACCGCTATGTAATAACGTAAAAGAAAAGAGCAAATTTTATTAAGATTATTTTTGGTTCTGGGCTTGCGACCTAGTATTTTTGGCATGCTGTGTACACACGATGCCAGGAAGCTATCCTCCCAACTTTTCATGAAGGCTTTCTCAAGTCTCATTACGTGAAAAAATTACATAGTGTAACGAGTTGCTGTCTTTGGCCCTCCTCCTGCATGAAGAGTTACGATAAGGTGCGTTTAATCTCCACCTCGGGGTCACACCTTCCCTCCTCCTTGTCATTTTGTGAAGGCCCTGAAAGCCACGCTCCGTGGGCGGCCAGAGGCGTCTTCATCAGCATTTCCGTCTCACACTGCAGCCAGCGTGATGCCTTGTAATGAAAATGTGGAGTCTGCGTTTCCAGCGGGAACACGGCGAAGGTTGTAGACAACGTCGCCTTTGGCCCTGGTGGAGACCAGGGCCCGCTTAGCTCTGCTATTTTCTGCAGATTTTTGTTGACATCCTTGGCCTCTCCTGAAAAACACCATTTATCATGTTCAGCATGCGCTGCTTCAAGGATCGCTCTTTTGGTTAAGAAAGAAAAAGGAAAAAGCTTACTGCTGTGTGAGAGTCACCACTGAGCTATTTTTAGGGGGTTCAAATATTAAGCTACATTCCCAGTCATCTCGTTACGAACCTGAGAGAGAGACAATGCTGTCCATGAAGAAATTTTATGTTTTAGGGTTCACGGTCGTGGGAGGATGCACCAGGAGTGATCAACAAATACGGTAAATGTTTAAATTAAAAAAATGTATTACAGTGAAAGACGTGTTGCCACGAATCCCCTCAAATCCTCCCCGGCTGTGCACACCCTCCTCCCGCCGTCCTGGCTGCTGTCCGCAGCAGCTCTGGAGTCCTCTTTCCTGAGGGTCTTTAGCTGCGCCGTCCTGGCTGCCTCGATGTCCCGAGTGGACTCAGAACGGTGACCTTTCCCGGTCATCCTGACCTCGGGGAGGAGCCGGGAGTCGCATGGTGCCAGCTGCGGTGACTCGGGTGGCGGAGGACACAGCGTCGTGTGTTTCCGAGCTGCCTTTCCGCTGGACGGCGCCCGGCAGAGCAGTCACCGTGTTTGGTGTTTGTGACCACACCTGGTGAAGCCCTCAGGAAAGAGGACTCCAGAGCTGCTGCGGGACTCAGCAAGAATGCTGGGATGAGTGTGTTCTAAGCAAGAAGGGATACTTTGAGGTACTTTGAGGACAATGACTTTTTATCTGTGATATGTTTTAAATACTTGAACATCCACTGGATACTTTGATGACCTCTTGCGTTCATTTTAATTTTTAAATGGCGTAGCCAGCTAATAAAGTGAAGAGAGCAAATGCCCCCATTCTAAATATTGCAGCCCTACTCTCACCAGATGGAATTTCAGGAAAATCTTGAATAGGTTTATTAGACACAGCTTAAAATATTTGCACTTGGGCCGGGGATTTAGCTCAATGGTTCCGCCCCCTGCCTTGCAAGTGCAAGGAGCCGAGTCCGATCCCCGGTACCAAAAAAAAAATTAAATAAATAAATAAATAAAATGTTTGCACTCACTGCAGATGAATGGATAAAGAAAATATAGTATTTATACACAATGGAGTACTATGCTGCCATAAAGAAGGATAAGCTTGAATCATTTATATATTTAAAAAAATGCACCTTGAGACCATAATGCTTAGTGAGATTAATCAGACACACAAACTTCAATATTTCGTGGCTTCTCTTACATGAGACATTCAAATTATAAATAAAAAGCTGAATAAATGACAGATAATAGAAAGTAGGAGATCTTTCTCAAATGGGAAGGCGGGCAAAAAACAGATGGAGGGATAAGGGGAGAAAAAGAGGTTAAAACAGGAATTAAGGTGTATCATGTGCATGTACCAACTCTACACAGAATATAGATTTTATGTTCTTGCAAAGTGCACTAATTAAAAAAAGTAAGAAATAAAATAAGAGAACTCTCAAGAGAGACAAAAAGTATGATGTGGAGATGGATGCATTTATATGGTCTTAAGGGTGTCCTAAAGATGACACGTCTGTAATCCCAGCCGCCTTGGAGGCTGAGCCAGGAGGATCACAAGTTTGAGCCCAGTTTGGGCAATTAAGTGACCTAGCAAGATCCTGTGTCTAAAAAAAAAAAAAGTGACAAAACAAAATAAAAACTGTTGGGGAATGTCTACAGCTCAGGGCAAACATCCCAGGTTCAATCTCCGGAACCACAACAAATACATTAAAAGTTAAAAAAGAGACAAGATACATAGTCTAGCATTGTATTCCTACATGCACTGGGTTACCTATTTATCTGCTCAGTTAGAGTGCAGATGTTCCCATGTGTCGGAAGGTGAGAAGTATGATTCTTAGGATGGGGTGCTCTTTCCTCGAGGCTGTCAGTCTGTGGAATTTGCCAATGTGTAGAGTCAGAGGAAAACACAACTCTGTGCTCAACTTACAGGTGAAAACGTGAGCCCAGTTTGTAGGCTTGTTGTATCTTGTAAAGTGCTTCAATTTTCATGGAGTGACCTTTTTGCAAGAGGGAAAAATTAAGCATTGGAACCTTCAGTAACTTTGTGACCCGAAACTACTGCTTTGTGTAAAATTATGCATTTTTGTTTTATGTGCTTATTTTTTGAGACAGAGTCTTGTCATGTGGCTCAGGTTGTCCTTGAACTTGCAGCAGTCCTCCTGCCTCAGCCTCCTGAGCGCTGGGATCATAGGCCTGCCCCACCACGCTCTGTGAGAAAAGAGTAATTTTACAACTATGATTTTCTTTGCTGCCTGCCTTAATTGCTTCTCTTCTACCTCACTGCCTTGCACACTACTCTTTTTAGTAGTCACCAATGTGCTGCTGGGTATTTCCTGATATTTTCCTGGATGGAAGTTCCAGTCTTGTCATAGTGAGGTAGCTGCTGGGTTTTTAGGGTAACCATGGCAATGGGTTGACCGGCCTGGGCGTTAGCTTCTCCTAGTTCTTACTAGGAAAGATGCTGCTCTGGCCATGTGCCTGGGGAGCTCACAATTGCTGGATGCCGCCGAGTATTTCTACACTGTCAGTGTCTGATTTAGATTAGCATTCCTGTACCGCATCCAGGCAGCTGTCTCATCGAACGTGTCCTCTTTGTTCTACATCATGGTTATCTCGGTTTTGGGGTACACACACTGTCGTCTACACTGTAAATCACACCGTCGTTTCCCAGAACACAGCCCCCTGCTCACCCATCACAATCTCTCTCATTTTACAGATTCTTTTTGTGTTTTCTTTGAGAGAGGGTGTCAGTACATAGCTCAGACTGGCCTGGAAGTCACAGCAATCCTCCTGCCTCAGTCTCTTGAGTGCTGGGGTTCCAGGCTTGAGCCACCATGCCCGGGGTCATTTTATACAATTTTACTGCACTTTTATATTCATCAGGCACCTGAGTGTTCAGCTTTTACATTTTTTTCACATGAGACTCCAATTTTGTCAGATATCTGATATTAAAATAGTGTACTTCATAGTATTTCAGAACTTTTAAAAATTCCATTAAAATAACAATAGCCGTCTTAATTCCTTCTCCCTGTTTCCTGTGGCTTTTCTTTTATTTTGATTAAAAAATTATTTATACTTTGATTACTAATAGAAAATAATAATAATAATGATAATAATAATAATAAAACAATAGCCAGCAGGAGCAAAACTTTTAGGCAATGTGATTTTCTCATCTTGAATTCCCCACCTCCAATCCCATTTCTTTGCAGTTCTATGTACGGAGAAAACTTCAGTGTCCAGACCACGGTTTGCTCAAGGCTTGGCAATGTAGGGGAGTAAAAAAATGACTTCCATAGTGCCTGCTAGGCTCTTTGGCTCCATTACAAATTAAACAGACATAAAACACATGAACGGGGGGAAAGGATACACGGTTATTATACGCTTCCGGGCATCAACAAAGAAAAGTAGAGACCCCAAGCCCGGCGGGCCCTAGGAGCTTCTGTAGTCTCTTCCTGGAGCAAAGGGAACGCAGGAAATCGAGAGAGAAAATAATTTGAGGAAAGACACCCTGGCAAGCAAAAGCACTTTGTTTTGCATTTGGCTTTTCACGCTGCCAGGGAAGAAAAGTTATCTTAGAACAGCCCTGTGCCTGTTAAAGATATTTGACCAATGTAGGTTTCTCTTACAGATGTGCATTTCTTTTGAGAAATAACAGCTTTTTAGAGAGACACCTGCTTCCAAAGGCTCTTAGAACAATCACCTTCAAATAGTCCCAGGGAAAACAGTTTATCCTGGTATATTCTGGTCTCTTACACTCATATGTTGGGGGCTGAGTTTTGACATTCATTTCTGACCATAAATCAAGCCTATTCACCATCTCTATGTTCCTAAGCTTAAATTACATAAGCAAATACCCCTGGCAGGACCAAGATACTTGCAGTGCCAAACAATCATAGTCATCTATTTCCGCCAGTCTTGTTTTCAAAAGAAACACTGAAGTGCACACTGAAGTTCTCCAAAAAGCTGCATCTGTAGTAAAGATCCTGTGGTGTGCTTGATCTTGGCTAACTGGGATGTCTTGATCCTGCACCGATTCAATGTGGTAGGTCAAAAACCAAAATTATCTTGGACCCTCTGAATAGCCAGTTCCCTTATTTACTTTCTAAATTTGTTTTAGAAGGCCTGGAGATTGAGCTCCGGCCCTGCCCACAGATCTACAGCTCCAACCCTTCTTATTTATTTTTTTAAAAATTTGGAAACAGTTTCTTGGAAGCTCCTACATTCCCCAGGCTGAGCTCAAATTTGCAGTCCTCCTGCCTCAGCCTCCCCAAGCCCTGGGATTACAGGTGTGTGCCACCATGCCCACCTACTCTCTTCACTCTGGTACCCGGCCTAATAGTTCTGTAACCAGTGGATAAGCTTCTCAGAATGTCTCTAAGCTCAGAAGTCTTCTGAATCCCACTGACCCTGATGCTAAAATGTTAGAAGATCTTAAACATCTGAAACTTCAAGAAAAGACTCCCTTTCCTCGGTGGAGCCCACACACCTCCCTCCAAATGTCATGGGGAGATGAGCTGATTCATGAGTTATTTTTGTCTGGTGACTATTAACAGTTCACACAGGGCTGTCTATGACATTGAGACTCTTCATCTGGGCTCGTGCACTGTGAACATTCATATCTGCCTTAGAATAAACTTCATCTTTGTTTCCTTTAAAGAAGAGTCACAGGTTTTGTTTGTTTTGTTTTGCCTTGTTTTATGAGAAACGTTCTTATTATGCAGTTCTGGCTAGGCTTGAACTCACTCTGTAGCCCAGGCTCTCTGATAACTGGTGGCTATCCTCCTGCCTCAGCCTCTCCAGGGTAGGGAGGACAGCGTGGTACACCACCACTCCTGGGTTGTGATGTAACACCCACTAAACATTGAAATGTGATTAAATTCCCAGTACATTCCAATTTTCTCAGAGTGGTTTAAAATATCAATTATTCACTGATTTTCTCAAGTGTCCATAACACCAGTGTATTTTATTTATTTTAATATTTTTAGAGTTTATTTCCCTATATAATTCTCTTATTTTGCAAATCATTCTCCAACTATAAAATGAGATGAGAAAAAACCCTCACCAACACAACAGAAAGTAATTATTTATGTGATTTTTCGATGCACTTTAAATGTAAATAAAAGGCTCAGCATTTGAGCTCTGGAAAAGACACAGGTTGAACAAATTCTTCCAAGTCTTTGAATTGGCTGAGTGTGAATGGAAATGCACATTAATATTGTAAATTTTAAAAAGAGAAAAAATATAGCAGATAAATTCTATAAGTTTGGAATTTAAAAAATAATGCATTATAAAATTGAGAATGAATACATAAATTAATAGAAAAATACAACTCAAATTCAATGAGGAAATAGTTTAAAAACAACATGCACTCTGAAATTCACAGAAGGCATTCTTAGCTTCTACATGTCAAGATGTTGGCATAATTTCATTGATCTGAAATATCAACCTGCTTTAGAGAAACTATTTAGGCTGTGTGTTTTGATTTCTCTGTGTGTGTGTGTGTGCGTGTGTGTGTGTGTGTGCTCACTGATGAAAATAGGTTTCATCTGAGAATTTTCCCATCAGCTTCTCAGGATTACTCTTATTTTACCTCAAAAGACAAACAATCTTTATGCTCTGAAATAACAGTCGCAGGTAACCAAAGAATATGATGGCTTGTCTCGTGCTTCTTTCAGAAAAGAAGTAAAATTACTGAAGATTGTTCTTTAATATATAGCTTAGATTGAACACTGAAAACAATAGAACAACCTTGCTCCTGTGTAAATTCAGCAGTGAAGGGATATCAAAAAAACATGAATCGTGTCATAGGATTCCACTTTGGTGAGCGCCCTCAGCATTGGGCAATGATGCAACAAAAAATACAAACAAGAATAATATTCATGTTTGGGAATGGATATATTGAATGCTCCAGTGCAGATAAAATTATATATCCGAAAATAATGTCCCTGGCAGGGAATGGGGACCGACTGTTCAAAATACATTTCCTACCTCCTTTTCCCAGTCTACGTATTCACAGAAGAGGCTGCACGAGGAGTCAGTCTTCTCAGTTTTCCAGAGTCGGGACACCTAGCTTTATTTAAAGAACTATAGCTATGGGGACTAGGGATAATGTTTATTCCTCTCTTCTGAAAATCCACAATTTTGGAACAGCCCAGGTTCCTCAGGCATAGGTGCTTCTGTGTGTGTGTGTGTGTATGTGTGTATTTAGATAGGTAGATGAGGCAGATAGACATGCAGATAGATAACGAGTAGATGGATGCACAAAATAAATTGATTGCTGATAGAAAAGATAATTAAGTGATGCCTATCAAAGGTAGGGAACTTGACAGCTAGGTAAGAGAGATGTTGGATAAATTAATACACATGTATAGTGTGGGAGATCGTACATGTACATAATAGATCTTTTTTTTCCATCTCCTTCCCCTCTCCAACTATCTCTTGATCCCTTCCCTTTCTTTTCATACATGTTTGGAGTACATCATGATTTTATTCCTTTTATGAAATTTTTACATGTACCCAACACATCTCAATTTCTCTTGACAGATGGAAGGGTGATAGTTGGATAGATGAAGAAATAGGAGAATTATCAAAAATACACAAGTGACTGAAATGAAAGATGGCAGACAGACAGATACATGATAGAAGACAGATAGATTATAGACAGATAGATGATAAATAGATAAAAAAAAAAGTGAGTTCTTGACTTACAAATGTGTTCTGTTCCAGGAAAATTGTAAGTAGGATTTGTGTGTAAGCTGACAAATTGAGTCTCATAGAGAACACCCGTGAAAATTTGCAACTGAAGTACAATGGACCCTTGACTTTCAATATCGATTGGTTCCTGAGGGTTGGCTGTAGCTCAAGTTGGTTGTAGGTCAATACAGCTGAGATCTGGAGTGTACCTGGGTACATGCTATAGATATCAAGAGGCAAATGAACCTTCCTGGGTTAATGAAGATAACTAACCTAATTAACAAAATTAATCTTACGTCAAGCTGTTCATAACTTGAGAGTCCACTGTATTTGTAAATTGAGGATTTAGTGTAGATACCTATGTAGATAGAGCTTGAATGGGTGATGGAAAATATAGTTACATCATTGATATAAAAATAGATAATTGTACATCTTGCATGGATGGATAAAAGAATAGAGAGATGACTGAAATGTATACCAATGACAGAAATGACACATATATGGTAGACAGAGAATAGGAGGCAGATATAGATAGATAGATAGATAGATAGATAGATAGATAGATAGTAAGGATGTAAATATATTGAGAGATATGACAGATGAGGTCTAGATGATGATATATGGGTGGATGAATAGATAGATCATTTTGCATCCAGGCTGAGTTCAATAAAATTATGTCACATACAGAAGATGATAATTAGGTCCCAATATTTTAGTAAATCAATACCAGATCTGTGAATGGAATCTCTTTCACATTTTCCTTCTTATTGTGGCTAGCCAACTTTTTCATCGCTGGAACACCATACTTAACACCCGGGAACTAAAGGAAATGTATCATTTGGTTTACAGTTTCAGTGGATTAAGTCCACAGTCAGGTGGCTCCAAGACAGGAACATGAAGGTGGAAGGGTATGGCGCTGGGAATTTCTTTGACCCATCACAGCCTAAATGTAAAGAATGAAGGGAAGTTCTGGGGGTGAGAATACACCTGTCCAGGTCACACAGCAGTGGCTCCCCTCTTCCAACCAGGCCCACTTCCTAACAGCACATTCATCTGTGAACTCATGAATGAATGAATCCATTCATGTGAATCCATTCATGAATATAGCAGCCCATGATCCATTCACTTTCCAAAAGCCACAACCGTGAACTTGAAATTTGTGAGGGACATTTTCTATCTGAGCTATTACAATGTTCATATGTATTTATGCATCCCATTCTTCTTACATAGGATAAGTAAAACCAAATATTTCATTGCTATTACATCCCCCACACATAAAAAAATAATTTCAGAAAGCTGTAGTCATCTGTATGTTGCCAGCTTTGTATGGAGTTGTATATGTGCTCAGTGTTTCCTGTGAGTGCTAGTTTGTAAGATGTACTATTCTCTACATTTCAATAACTTTTTCATGATTTTTATTTTTAATTTCTTAATGGAATTCCAGGGTTTACTCAAGGCAAATTGAAGGCTGCAAGAATTAACATGAGAAGCTAGGATTTTCAGCTGGAACACATGGACACATTTAAAAACAGGAAAAAAACAAACAACGGTACACCAGGAAAATAGAAGGAGATACAAAGACCAGAGCATTTCCCAGGGTTTATTCAATGGCTATTTACCCTTCACAGAAAGCTGTTCTAGAAAGTCAAGTATGAGATATGATCAACAATTATGTTGAGTGTTTAAATTGAAAAAAAATCCACAAAGAAGGACTCATTGACATTAATCTTTCTGAAAATCCTCGCCCTTCCTTTGAACGCGCTCATACCATCATTCTTGCCCCTTTCTGCAGCAGTTCTGGAAGTCCTCTTTCATGAATGTCTTAAATTGTGTTGTCATGGCTGCCGTGATGTCCTGAATCATTTGGAAATATTTCCCTTTCAAGGACATTTTGACTTGAGGGAAGAGTCAGGGTTACAGCAAAGTCTGACACCTCAGTGTTACAGCCAAGTGTTTCAGTTGTCAGAAGGTCTCTGTTGGTGAAGTCTAGGGGAGCTTGGAGAGAGGGAGGGATTCTTTATTACACCGGTGGAATCAGAGTAGATTGTACTCTGAAATCTGAGCCCCTAACAGAAATGCAAACACCTTTGTATGGAGATCTTTGGAGTGGGGTGTGGGGCCCCCTACTGGGCTAGCATGCTCATTGAGGCAGCTGGGTGGAGTTGACAGAACATTCTTGAAACGTTAGGCACAAACACGGTGCAGCACAAACAGTCACATTGCTTGAACAGAAGATCCTATGGCAAAACCATGGGGTGGGGTGGGGCTTGGAGACAAACAAAGGCCTGCGAGGTGTGCATTACTTCATCACCAGAAGTCCAACAGTGCCAGATCTGGTGAATTAGGTGGAGGAGGGCACAGCTTCCTGATGTACCAGGTCTACAGGTCCATTGGGTGCGGATGGAAGCAGCATGAACCACATTTTTTATCCTACCGCATAAAAACACTGAAGGAAGAGGACTTTGAGAACTGCTGAGCAAAGTGGCAAGGATGATGAGCAAGTGTGTCCAAAGTGAGTGGAATTAATGACAGTGTGTTTATTTTACTGTAATAGATGTTTTTAAATATTCAGCGCCATGTTTGAAGGCATTAATTGTTCAACACTGATTCTTTGTTGTAAAGAGGGTACAGTGCCGAGGTGAGAGAGTCAAATATCTAATTTAAGATCACTGCATGATTTCTGGTGAAATGGGTTATTTCAGGGCAATGTTACATTGGCAAAGATATAAAACTACACACACAGGTGCATGAAAAATTGAATTGCATACAAAAAATAGACATTATGATCAATTAGAGTTCATTTCAGGAATGCACAATATTTCCCTTCATGCTGGAATATTTTAAATTATAATTCAGCCTCATAAATCTATAAACAATTATTTCATTACCTGCTCTACAAATAAACAGTAACATATTGAAAATCATTATAAATTAGAATACCCAATATTCTCAGAAAACTGGAATTCAAAGGTGTTTCATGAATGAGAAAAGGGCACTAATAAAACCTATAGAAAAATATGACTTTGTGGATTTTAAAACCAGAATGATCCATTGATACCTTTAGTGAATATATATAATCTATGATTACTAGGGCAGAAAACTAATAATTTTATCCACTCAATGGGAATGAAACCATCATACTATATCAAGGATATAATAATACACAGATAAGCAAATATACAGAAATACACAGATAGTGGTTCAAATCAATACCAATGTTTATCAGGATCATTAGATGCAGTATCAACTTTTAAATGCCAATTTTCTTTCTTGAAACAGCTATAATAACTCTAGAAATGTAGCTCAGTCTATAATTTATAAAAGCTACACAATAAAGACAATTCTGAAAGGGAAAAAGAAACTCAGGCTTTGAAAATGTGTTTTGCAAAAGAAATCCAAGGTGACAAGGAAGAGTCAACCATGGCAGAGGAAGTGGTACCATATGCAATTCTATGGCTACTCTTTGCTTCTCCATGAGATACAACCCTTGGTGCCACTGTGTTGTATGGGGAGATCATGGAATACTTAAGACACAGGGCTTCGTGGGATGTGGTTAGTTCATTAGGGCTATGCAAAAGAAAGGGACAGTGTAACCACACTGTCTTTCTCTCCCTCTTTTCTCCCCACAACCTGCACACTTTTGTTCCACCGTGTGTTTCTACTGTGATGGTTACTGTACCACAGTTCCAAAGCAAGAAGCCAGTTGATCATAGGCTGAGATGTCAAAAACCGTGAGCCAAAATAATCCCAATCTTGTAATAAACTGATAGTCTCAGGTATTTATTATACTATCAGAAAGCTGTATGACACGGTAGGAATTTGGTGAGATTGACTCTTCCATTCATTTTATGTATTTTTAAAATATTTATTCTTATAAGTACATATCTGCAGTAGATAATGTTCTCGTTGCTCATGGTGAGTTGGTACACGTCCATAACATAGTAATTTTACTTTTGTCTCCCTCCCTCCTCCCTCCATTTCTTGGTCCCTTTGCATTTTGCAAAATACCTGTCTCCTTGTTTACTATTATTTCTCTTTTATCTTGTTCTCTAAGTTTTTGTTTAAAATAATACCACAGATGATAAGAAATAGTTAGAGGAACAAATAGCTCTTTTTAAAAAGTTTCCTGTTCTTCTTTCCTCATCAGTAGGTTGACGGTGTGTGGTGTTGCTAGAATACACAAATGAAGAAGTGAGATGGAATCAGCTTTCTCAGGTTTGTTCAGAATTTCCACTTGTTTTGCTAAGAACTAAATAAAAATTTGTGCTTGTGAAGTGAAGCACAGATGGTGTGAGCTCAGTGTATCCGAACATGAGTTAAATCCCCCCAAATCGGCCTTGCACGACATAAACAGTAAGTGTCGCACCAATAGCTAAATGTTGTAGTATTTCCTGACTGAGATCAACAGTCAACAGAAAATCTTTTTTTTTTTTTTTTTTTTGGGTACTGGGGATCAAACTTGGGTCCTTGAGCTTGCTCAGCAGGCAGCGAAACCACTGAGCCAAATCCCCGGCCCCAACAGTTAACAGAAAATCTATACAGAAAAGCATGGCAAGCAGGAAAATAGATAGTGGAAGAAAGTTCTGTACAGACATGTGGAATGTAGCTATTCTTCTGTCAAAGATGATGGAATCCAGTACCTTAAGCAATTTAGCATTTGCTCTGACACTGACTTATATCTCCCATGACCCCAGTGCCTTTTATTTTGAGACAGTGTCTCACTGTGTAGCCCAGGCTGGCCTCAAACTTGTGGTGATCCTCCTGCCTCAGCCTTCCAGTTCTGAGATTACAGGCAAGTGCTACCACACTAGGCCCCAGTTCTCTTTTGTAAGTTCTTTCAAAGTTGTTTTCATAACTTTTCCTTTTATTTTTACATGTGTTGCTATAAAGTACTTTTATAAAGTCTTCCATACCACATTTTATTTAATAAAATGTAACGTTTGTATGGTATATTGAGTATTCACACACGTGCATGCACACGAGGTGTGATCAGAAACTACAGTGAAAATATAAATTAGAAATTTCATTGCAGTTAAAGCCACATTGACATGAATACCCATAAAACGCTTCCCTATTGCTTTGAACACACTCAACCCCCGGTCCTGGCCGCTGTCCGCAGAAGCTCTGGAGGCCTCTTTCCTGAGGGTCTTTAGCTGCGCCATCCTGGCTGCCTTGATGTCCTGAGTGGACTCAAAACGGTGACCTTTCCTGGTCATTCTGACCTTGGGGAGGAGCCAGGAGTTGCCGGGTGCCAGCTGCGGTGACTCGGGTGGAGGAGGACACAGTCGTGTGTTTACGAGCTGCCTCTCCCCTGGACGGTGCTCGGCAGAGCAGTCACCGTGTTTATGATCAGAATTCATAAAGACCCTCTCGAAAGAAACACTCCAGAGCTGTTGCAGAGAGCAGTGAGTATGATGGGATGAGGGTGTTTAAAGTAAGGGGAGAATTTTGAAGGGAATTCATAGCAATGTGTCTTTTAGTATAATATATTTTTAAAATTTAAACTTTCACCATATATTTTGATCTCTCCTTGTACGTTTGTCCCTGTAAAATATAACCAGTCTTACAATCCACAATTTTTGTGTTGTAGAGTGAATTGTTTTTATTGTATAGTTGATTCTTCATATACATGTACATATATATAAAGATCACTAATACTATGCATAATATATGTATACACTTATCTCTATATCTATATACATATCATTAAAATCAACATGTAATAATACTTTGTGGATATGTTTTAAAATATCCATTAGAGGTATGCTATTTTAAAGTAGATTCTGCAAATTATTTTATTATTCTTTTCATTATGTATATCTATGCGATTTTTTGAAGCGGGAGAAGATTATGACTTATAGGCATACAATAGAAATCTCTTAAAAAAAAGAAATCACATTTCTTTCCCCTTTGTTGGACAGAAATGTACATTTCTTTGGGAACAGTTATATATTACTTTAGTTTTCTTTAAAAACATGAAGTTCATTTGTCGTCTATCAACCTCTAGTTTCCCTAATATATAACGTTAGGTTTGAAGCTATATCAACCAACTTGCTGTGTCATAGGGATTTTAAGAATCTAAAAAGCTCACACTGAACCAGCCTTTCTGTCCAAGAACCTCTATATTTTTTTGTTTTCTCTCTCAAAAGTATTGCTGAGTAACCAAAGAGAAATTTTGCATTTCTCTTGACAATAACAGATTGTTTCTCAAAATCTGTATATTAAATCCCTCTTGGCATAATTTTCCAATTGTGGAAAAAAATAGATGTTTTTTTTTTTTTTCTAAGCTAACCATCTTGAAATTCCATTTCTTTGTTTTAATTTTTCCTGTCTCTGATTACCAATGGATTAAAATTTAACTGCATGTTTATTGATTTTTCAGATGTTGCTCATTAGGGGAAAGAAGTAAGTCTGATTTTGCTATGGCTGAATTTTTTTTTTTTTCACTTCAAACCCAGGGACTACCTATGCTGTTTTTTAATTGAATGACTGAGTCAGAATGAAACTTGAGAATGATACATGTTTACTTTCATTTTTTAAATTAAATCTAGCTATTCCACAAGGAGCTCAGCTTGATTTGCTGAAGAAAGAGAACAGCTTCGTAAAAATAGGAGGGTTGGATGCTAGCAATCTCATTTTGCTTTGTTGAATGCTGACACAAGATAGACAGTAGATGGTTTTGAATTTAATTTCCCTCGTGGTTGTCAGTAAAAGAACACTTTTTTGGCTTGAAAAGTTCCCGGCTAGGATGTGTCATTTGAGAAGGTACAGAACTCCTAACAGAGTGGTTTGCTCAGCATTATGATTGCATGACCGGGATGCACCAGGAGAAGCTTTTACACTGTGAGAAATGGCATTTTGTATAGAAATGACACAAGTTGAGTGACACAAAGTGAAGTACACTCTATATATGTACATAAAAATAAGTAGACGAGATTCTTCTTCTATGTGTATGTCCAAAGTAAATAAAACCAGCCCATCACAGAGATACCTGCAAACTGATATGGATCATAACACTATTTACAATCGTTAAAATATGCAACCAGGCTAGGCGCCCATCAGTAGACGACTGGATAAAGACAATGTGGCATGTATACACCATGGAGTATTATTCAGCCGTAAAGAATGAAATCCTGTCTTTGCGGCAAAATGCTTGAAACAGGAAGACATTATTTCAAAGACAGAAACAGAAGCACGCACGGAAAGAAAAGCAAATAATAAGAACGCAGTTCTTTTTTACTTTATTTTTTTTGTTTTTGTCAGTCCACGTTTGTTGTGCATGATTACATTCCTCGTGCGGAGGTGGTATGTGTACACAACGCATCTCAATTCTTTTTCTCCCCCTTCGCCTTCCCTTCCTCCCACAGGTCCATCTCTTAGTGCCCTTCCCGCTTGCAAAAATCCCATCTCCCTGCTTCCCTTTAACTATCTCTTAGTTTGCTCTTTCATTATTTACGATTTGCTTTTCACGAGGCGCATCTTAAGAAAGAAACAGAGCCCCCTTCGCAGTAACATACTACCAAAGTGCTGCCCTCATAAATCATTGTAAATCATTGAGCCTTTGGTCGGCACTTTACTTAATCTTCTTATTTCTCATTTATGGGGCATGTTTCCCTTTGTATTGTGAGTGTGTGTGTGTGTGTGTGTGTGTGTGTGTGTGTTCATTCTATTTCTGGGTAGCAAATCCCTTCCCACTTAGTCTTGGAATCTGGGAGTCATTTTATTATTCCAGTGAATTATCTGGGTCAGGAATGATGGGAGGGTCCCGTGGGAAAGACTGGCTGTGCTCACAGCGTTTGCCTTTGACCAAGGCTGGGAGAAACTCCCAGGCTAGGAAATAGGACCAAGCAGCCTCCACCTCTTGTATGCTTGTTGATGTGTGCTGGCCCTCAGGTCTCTAGGATGGGCTGTGGGACATAAGCCAGGTTCAGGATTCAAATAGTGCTGTTTCCTTACTATACACAGACTTCTCTAGATTCGAGAAGAAGGCTCACCTATCTGGGGAATAAAAAGGGGAACAGGGCCGGGGATTTAGCTCAGTGGTTCCGGTGCCTCCCTCGCAAGCCCATGGTGCTGAGTTCAACCCCAGGTACAAAAGGAAAAAAAAAACAGAACAAAACAAAAGAAACTGTTAAGGTGCGAAAGTTCGTTTCTAAGAGGGGGATGTGGGGTGGAAGAAATCTCTCCAGGACATTTCTGACAAATGCAATTGTTGCTGGGATATATGGATATGGGTGTGACAGTTTAAAAGTCAATTTATTTTTGATGTACAAGTGATTTTAACATTCTGATTTTCTGTAGTTGGAACCTCAAATCACTGTGTGCAGAAACAACAAGTACATGTATGAATGGATGATCCCTAAAGTCACGAAGTGTAGGTAAGTTTTCCTGTTAGAATGTCGAGATTTCTTCAAGTACAGGGGGTTAGAGCAAAAACCTTGGGCCTTCCATTTATTCTGCAATTGCATGCACCCCTTGGTTAAAATGTACGTGAAAGAGCTTTCTTTATTCAAATCAGATGCTTAACAGATTAGTGCAAACTCTCTTATCAAACCAAGTTATTAATTTTATGAAATAATATAAGTGTGAAATGATAACTCAGGAAAACATGGTTGATGGCTTTATTTTTCTGTTTTTTAAATTGTTTTGCAGTTTTGGGGGATTGAACCCAGGACTTTGACCATGCTAGGCCATCACTCTATTACTGGGCTACATGCCCAGCCCTTTTGATTTTGATGTTGACACAGGCTTTACTAAGATATCCATATCCATGCTAACATTTAAACTGTAATTTTCCTATCTCAGTCTCCTGAGTAGTTGAAATTACAAGTAGGTATCACCATGCCCCATATCAAAGATTTTTTTCAGAAAGAAAAAAAAAGTAAGCAAGGCATTCTCATTTCAGTATTACAGCATTATCTTTTTTCATGCCTTGTCTTGTTCCACACAGGAAAGATTTGCCTAAAATAAAACCAACGTTCTTAAAATAAATCAACTGATGCTTTCCGTAATATGGGCAGATACATGTACACGTTGGAAACCTTATGGCTATATAAAAAAATTTAAATATTAGCAGAAGAAACAAAACAGTCAAGCAACATGGGTGGGAATCCCATTTGGAAAATGATTATGTTTGTTAGGGTTCTCTAGGGAGTCAGAACTGATGGAAAACACGTGTATAATTGCACAAGGGTAATCATGAGGCAGGCTTACAGGATCAGAGAAAAGGGAGTCTAAATTGGCCATGGATGTGCTGGACACTGCAGGGATTAGAAAGTGACTCTGAGAAGGTCACAGCACCTGCCCAAGGTCATGGGCTGTAAGCTCCCTGCAGAGCTGCTGGTAGAAATCTGCAGTAGAAGGTGAAACAGATGGCAGAGTTGGAAATCCATGTCCACGGGCTATGGCTAAGAAGGACGTACCTACTTAGCAAGTCCAGAGCTCTTGAAGACAACCGCGTTTCCTTTGTCTTTCTCTGTCACTTCTGTCCAGGTTACAGGCAAATTATTTGGTGCCAAATACAACTGGGGCAAAACTCCCCCTCCGTTTGATGACCTGAGTGCCAGTCTTCTCAGGAAATACCCCTGAACGTACACAAAAGTGTGCTTTGCTAATCTGCTAGTCACTCCTGACTCCACCGCATTGGCGTATTTACAGTCACACTCATTTTAGAGTTTTCTGAACTGAATGACTAATCATATCGAGAGTCTTACTTTTATTTTTATTTTGTTTTTAGTTTTTGATTTTGCTTTGCTTTGTTTTGTTCTGAGACAGGATCTCCGTCAGTAGTACTGGCTGAGCTGGCAGTTGATAAGTTGCCCAGCCTGGCTTTGAACTTGAAATCTTCCAGCCTCTGCCTTCCAAATGCTGGGATGGCAGGAAAGCAGCAGCACACCCAGCCCTGGATTTCAGATTATGGAAGTGAGAAATTTTGTTGAGGAAGCCAAGAGACTCTCCTGTGGAATGTGATAACGAGGAACATGAAGGACAAGAAAATCAGGCCTGGGGTGTGGACAGCATGCTTCTGAGAGATATCACTCACTGACATTCTCAGGGTGATCCCAGGGAAGCAAAAAGCAAACTGTTGAGTACCACCCTGAGTCTCTTCTTTCTGCTTTCTCTACCCACTCCTTCTTTTTCTTGGCAGAAACAAAGTGCATATTATCCCTCCCTTCAGCTTCTACCTGGGAGAAACCAGCACATTCATCTTGACCTTTTCTTGGCAACATAAGAAATATCAAGGCAAATACATTTTATAAAGTATGAAGATCTATTTTGGCTCCTGCTTCTTCAGGAGGTCGACCATTCAGGGCAGCATCTAGTAAAGTCTTTCTTGCTACCAGAGTCCTGAGGTAGTAAAAGGTCTCACAAGGCAAAGGGATGGGAAATATGCATGCTCATGTGTGTGTGTGTTTTCTCTCCTGTTTCTCCCTTGTTCCACTTTAGATCTAAAATATCCACCAAAAAAATTCTCACGAGTTCAGAGGTGGGGCTTTTGGATTGAATCATGGGGCCACTGTACTCACTGGAGACTTCATCCATTGATCAGTTCAAGTGCTGTAGGAGGTGGGGCCTGGTTGGAGGTGGTCACGGGGGTGTGACTTGGAAGGGTGAGTTCCTGTCCCCAGCTCCTCCCTTCTCTGCTTTCTGATTTCTGTGAGGTGAGCATCTTTCTTCTATCACATCCTTCTGCCAAGATGTTCCTGCCTTGGAGCCAGCTGACCATGGACTGCACCTTCTGAAACCATGAACCTAATTAATCCTCTCCTCCTTCCAATTGTGAGTGATGGGTGTTTTACCCCACTAATGGAAATATCACTAATATATCTCTCTTCTAATCAAGCCAGCAGATTCAATCATGACCTCTGTACCCTGATGATCTTCTCTAATCCTAATCAACTACAAAGGACCCATCTCTGTACATAGTTAGCCTAAGTTTCCTCCCCCTTGTTATTTACAATGAGGTTTAAATTTCAACCCATGAATTCTTGCAGCACACATACAAGCCATATTCAAACTTGAGTAACTCTCAGTGGATTAACCTCCTGGTAAGAGCCAGCATGGTGGTTCATGATGCAGGTGGGCTGTGTGAATATTGACATCCATATCCTGGCTCTACCCAGTACAAGCTGTGGTTTTACCTCTCTTCCATTTTCCATTCTACAAGTTAGGCCTGCTCTTAGAAGACTGTCATGAAGACTTGTCATGAAGACTGATCTCTTCCATAATCCTTTTTATTTCTCTGTCCTGGAGGATGAATTTGGTATCTTGCACATGTTAAGCAGGTGCACTCCCATGGAGCTACACCCTCAGCCTAGCCTACTGCTTTAAAATTTGTGACATATTAGGGGCCCGGGATTTAGCTCAGTAGTTCTGGCACCTGCCTTGCAAGCACAAGGTCCCAAGTTCAATCCCCAGTACCAAAAACAAATACTAAAGCTAAAATTTGTGCCACATAGGAAAAGTTTCCCTCTTGTTATTATTTCTAGGCATTTCTAATCATTTCTAGACATTCTTACTCTTACTCTTACTTGTGATGTTTGGTTGTCTTTTACATGGAGTTTTCCTTTCCTTTTCTCTTTCTCACCTTCCTTCCTTCCTTTCTTCCTTCCTATATTCCTTTTTTTCTTCCTTCCTTTTTTCCTTCTTTCCATTTGCAGGGTGGGGGATCAATTAAACTGAAGATGTAGCTCAAGTTATACAAACACCCTACCTTTGAATTATACTCCCAGTGATATAAATATATTTTATATAAATATATATACATTAAATTTACCAAATATGTACCATTTCCTGTCACAGTGTCAATGTCTGACATTTTCCAAAAGGATGAAAATTGCAGCACATGAAGCATCAAAAGCTGCCATGATTATATCTAGATCTCCCCTCAAAGCCTTATGGGCTCCTAGGCAGAGGTTTTCAAAGGTGAATGGATCATGGGGATCCTGTATTCATCAGTAGACTAGAAAATATATTAATCTGCTGAGAACACATGTGAAATCATTCATTCTTGTATCTTCTCATGGGTGTTTCAACATCTTTTAACCCACGATGGCACCTGTTGGGTGTATAGTTTATTTCTTCAACATATACTTTGGAAATTATATATGATTAAGAAATGAAGTCTTCTTCTCATTTAGTTGTTTCAGGATTCTTAGCTTTGCTGCTGATAAACAAAAGAGATTTTCACAGAAAATGCAACATAAACTCAGGTACTAAAAAAGAAAAGAAAAACTTTTAAAATTGAGTATTTTCTGACCATGGACCTTCAGTGGACTAATGTATGTGTCAGCTTTCAAAACTCAACATATTTAAGAGGATGATTGTGACTCTAAATGCTTAAGAGTTGTATTACATGTTGAATCCTGATTGTTTAATGATATGATCATCGAAGTGGTTGGCATTAAAATGGCCCATAATTAAGAATGTATATCCACTGATATTAACTTCTCTTGTACTGAAATAGCATTTCTAGACAAAAAGCCCAAGCAATTGGTAGTATTCCTACTCTGAGAAGAATGATTATTTTAAAAATAATCATTTTTGATTCTTCATTCAATGGGCAAGCATATTATATGCTTCCTTTCCTACCATTAACATTGTACACCCATGAAACCTTTTATGAAAGGGAAGTGGATTTTACTCGCTTATTTCCCTAATGAATCAATTTTTATTAGTCTGTATCTGTAGGTCATAATGTTTACATTCTTTGTGTGGAGTTGGTATAGGTGCATAGCTCACAATTCCATTACGAGACCCACTCATAATACCCAAGTATTGCAAGCAGGTATATGTCCATCAACACATGACTGGATAAAGAGAATGTGGTATTCACACAACAGAGTGCTACAGTGCCAGAAAGAAGGATAAGTGTGAGTCATTTGTAGGGAAATGGATGCACCTGGAGGCCATAATGTTAAGTGGTTTACTTTCACAGTACTGGGAATTGAACCAAAAGCTCCCCTCATGGTAGACAAGAGCTGTGCTAGAGCTGCATCCATAGTGCAGTGAATTTCAGGTTGTCCATCTCTCGGTGTCATAGCCCCCATCAACCTACTGACTAAAACAAGAAAATGTACCTTTGCCAAAAACAGTATTTTTTCACTTCCTCTGTTCTGATGCTATCACTGTTCTCTGCATCATTATACAAGTGATGAAATAAACATAGTCAGTATTTACCAAGATGCTTTATTAAAAATAAATAAATCAGGGCTGGGGATTTAGCTCAGTGGTTCCGTTGTTTGCCTCTCAAGCAGAAGGACCCGAGTTTGATCCCCAGTACCCCGAAAAAGTAAATAAAAATAAATACATACATAAATAAATAAGTAAATAAATAAATCATAGTGCTTTTAGGGCTGTGGGTGTCTTGCATAAGCTCTTGTCTTCCATAAGCAAAGCCCTGGGTTCTGTCCTCAGCACCAAACACTAAAATAAGAACAAAAAGCAAAAGCAAAGCAAAAAAAAAAACCCTCAGGTATACTTACCTGCTTATTAAAAAAAATAGGATACTTCTGTCCTCCTTGTTATAATATTATGTAATATGCATATATCTGCATATTTAATCATATTAATTTAAACATATTTAATCATGTGATTGTATGTGTTACAAAATGCATATCAACATGTGACTTTTGATACTGTTTTTAGAAATGCTTATTTGCTAATTAATCTGTGTGTGTGTGTTTCAATGTGTTTCCTGTTATCCTTCCTCCATTACTTTTTTTTTCCCCTTAAATTCTTTTATTGCCACATTTTAGATATACAATATGTTTACATTTATCATTGGGGGCTTGTACCTGTACAGGATGTATCTTGGTTCTTATTTTTTCCCCATTTCCTGTCCTACATTTATTAAACTGGAACTTTTCCAAGCCTAGTGCTTTGGATGCAGTGAATATCAGATCCACCTGCACCCTGACCAAACAATCATGTCTCTCAGTGAGGTCAGTTAGGAGTGGCTGCCGTTACCCCTGGATGGGATACTTATTCAGGATTGCTAAACGGCATCTAGACTGTGATGATGATGGAAAATACAATGATTCTTTTGGTGTCTGCTAACCTGACCTTTGAGGAATGAGAACCTGTCTTTTCATGAGCCTTTCATTTCTTGTATGAAACAGCTCTGTGCTCCTCTCAAATTTCACAATAATTAAGAAAAGCCTATACTCCTGCCAGTTCTCTGAAACCTTTTAGACAAAAGATCTTTAGGAAAAAAAATTGTACAGTTGCTCCTCACAAGCTTTCATCAAGGGAGAATCAATCAGCCAGCTGTCTCAAAATGACAGTAACACAGGATCAAGCGGAACTTGGTTTTTAACGCTGTTAATGCTGAGCATAGCACGGGCTTTGATATATAAACCCTCACCACCTGGAAAGTATCCATCCCCTGTCCGGGAACATTAGTGGGGGCTGGATGAACTCTAGCACAGTGTCTGTCTATCCGGTCCTTCTGTGACATCTTGTCAACCCACACGATAGATGGGCGAGAGTCTTTAAAGATGGTCAATGTATTTGGGAATGAACACCACAATGGAAATACGTGAACTACATTCAACTTGGCTGTGTGTACTTGAGGAAGTTGGAGTGAGAGGAGATTTTTTAAAGGCAAAATGAGAAAGGATTGTGCTACTGTTTTTAAGCAGTAAATCTTGGTTGCAAGGAATAATGACAAGGGTGACATTAGCTCAAGTTTGGACAGGCAGAAGTTGGGCAGGTGAACGGACTGGAATTTCTGTGAATGGTGGTGGCTGTCTTTGGGTAAGTGTTCTTGTTAACAGGAATGAATGCATGAACTCCCACACTTCATAGCTCCTTGGCTTTATTATTTGGGAGGCTTCACCGCAGGTGGTTCCATTGGAATATGAACAGTTTTCGTGATCCCAAAGGCCTCCTTTCCTGATACAATGACCTATGCCTATAATCTTAGCTGCTTTTGAGGCTGAGGCAGGATGAATACAGGTTCAAGGCTCACTGGGGTAACTCACTGAGACCCTGTCTCAAAGGAAAATAAAGAGGGCTAGGGGGTAGGTAGCTCAGTGATAGACGTCTTGCCTAATGCACAAGTCACTGGGTGCCATAAAAACAAAACAGGAAGCAAATAAAAAAGAAAAGATTTCTCATTTTAGTGTCTTGAACAAGAAGGTACTAACTAAATGACACAGACAAATTAAAAATAACCAGCAGAAGTATGACCGTTCTCGTTTTCCTGCGTCTTCACCACAATCTCTTTTTTGGCTGACTTCTTCTATGTTAGCCATCCTAGTATATGTATTAGGGACTAAAAGGAACCTCCTGTAAAAAATATCAACAATTGTTCTTATCCAAATTTCTTTCCCAGATGAGAGAGTGTTTCTTACTAATGACTATTTATTATACCTCTCTATCTCTTTCATTAAGAAATGTGCTTTTAGAAGATCATTTACAATTCTGTTCAAGGTTCTTAATGCATATAGCCAGATTGTTCCTTTCAAAATTGTGTACCAGATTTCATGCCCTCTCATATAATGTTATGGTATGGAATTCAGCAAAAGTTGCTAACATCAATTATCTTTTCAGTTTATTATTAGCTATTAATGCATATTAATTATACAAAATAATAGCTTTCATTCTGACATGTTTATACATGCTTATGATGTACATTGGTAATGTCCTCCTTCCTTCTTACCCTATCTTATCTCCCTGTCATTTGTGTATTTGTGTGTGTGTGTGGCGGGGGGGGTGGGTAATGGGGAGTGAACCCAAGCCCTTTGAACTGAGCTACGTTTTCAGTTGTTTTTTTTTTTCTTTGTTTTTCACATTTTTAACTTTGAGAGAGGGTTTTGCGACGTCTCTAAGTTACCTAGACTGGACTCAGATTTACCATCTCCCTGCTTCAGCCTCCCAGAATGATGGGATTAGAGGCATGCACCACCACATTTGTCTCTGTGATTACACTTGTAATCAGGTGCCTCCTCCCTCTCATCCTGCCTGCCTCTGGATTTTGATTGGAGAGTATATAATCCATGTACTGCCGACATTTACTGTTTCTGTGTGTCTTCAATTTTTGTTTGAAAATTAGACCGCATCCAATATTCTATGTTATTTTGTATCAAACAGCTCCTCTGAAAATCAGATTCTACCCGCTCTCCACTGTTGTATGTATTTACTTTAACTTCCGGTCTTTACTTTCTCTTCTGACGATTGTGTTTTTCAGGAATTTCCTGAACTCATTCCGTAAAGCCTGCATTGTGCATCTCGTGTTCTGACCAAAGCTTCTGTGAGCTTGGGTTTCAGCCCATCATTAGACGGAGATTTGGCTTAAATACGCGGAACCTATGATTGCGAGCTGAGAGATTCGCTGTGCTTCTTGACACATACTTTTTGTACTCAGTCACGCATCTTATTGTCACTCTTCCTAACAAAATCCATGCATTGTCTGAGCCTGTAATCCTTGGACTCTTGAATGCCTTTGGTGGATTTCCAGGACTAATTTGAAATTTTGCACTAATGGTGGACAATGCTTTTTCCTTCAGCAATGCTTCAAGTTCAAACATAGATGGAGTCTTGAATGCTTCTTAGAGCTTTCCTCTGCCTATGTTCATCTCTGGATGTTTCCATGGTCCTCTGTGTGCATACATGCTCCTCCATGATGCCCAAGACTATGGTCATGAAGCGTCTATGAATCCCCCAATCTTACCATTCTCTGGCTTTTCTCTTAGATTTTACTGAGGTTGTTATTTTCCCCAGCTTTTCTCGTTATTTTCCAAGGCTGCACTGTTAAGCACTTGTCCCTGATTGTTTCTGAAAAGGCCACATCACTGGGGGAGCTCTATACCAGGTCAAAGAAAGACAGCTTTGCCAGTTAGTTCTTCTGGAAACTACAGACAGGTCACACGCTGACGCTTACCTGTGAATGGAGCTCATTACCTGTCTTGTGGCTGTTGCTCTACTGCTTTTTCCATGAGTCTGGGACGGTTGTCACTGAAGCCTCATGCAACCTGGAGAAATGTAATTTAAAAGCAGGTTAAGCTCACTATTTTTATGGGAACTCATCTGCATTTCCTTTTCTTGAGTAATGTTCCATGGATGGTTGGTAGCTTTTGTTTCATTTGTCGGCTCTGAAAATTCACTTTTTGTAACTTTTGCCTAGTATTCTCCTGGGATTGGAGGAGTTCTGCAAGTCCTTTCTTTATCAGACCTCATAATGGTTTCTTTTAGATCTCTCTTTGCCTGTTATGGGTGTTAAACTGGCTCTAGTGGAATTGTGACAGGCATCTCCCAACTCTTCCCATTTCCCTGTTGGGACAAAAATGGTGAATTGGATTCATGTGTGGCTGTATCTTCACCTCAAGCCCTCCAGGATTCCCTTGCATTGTGCTATAGTTGGGACACTTATGTTCCCCAAAAGTTCATGTTAAAGGCTTAACTTGTATGGTGGTGTTATTTGAAGGTGTTGACTTTTAAGAGGTGGAAACTTGTAAGAATTTTTCAGGATTTGGGAAGTAAGATGTCAAAGGAGATCATTACACCATGGTTCTCTCTCTCTCTCTCTCTCTACACACACACACACACACACACACACACACACACACTAGTTTGAGAAGAAGCATTTTCAGAAAAGCCCTGTTACTGCCCTGTTCCACCATCTCTCACTCTCACTGACAGGTGTATCCTGACTTTGAACCTCTGAAACTGTTAGCTAAATAAACACTTTTGCTTCCCAAAATTGATGCCACAGGTATTTCCTCATGGTTCTGTGAAAGTGACTAATGCACGTTGCATTTCTACCACGAACAACCTGTCGACTCATTCTGGGATGAACAGGACATGTGATGTAGAATTCAGAACAAATCTGCACATTGTACATGACAGCAAACATTCTCTCCCTCAGGGGGTTAAAATAGTGGCTCTTCTTCCATTCTAGTGTGAAAAAGCATAATTATATTTAGCCATGCTGTTGGTTTTAGCATGACCTTACCACCCAGAAATGAGTCATAGAACAGATTGTCCTTCAAGGCATCTGGTGTGTGGGAAACAAATGTAAGGGATTCTAAATTGGAGTTTGAGAGCACCTGAAGCCAGCCCCCACCCCCCGAAAAAATTCTGTGTTCTGCTTTCTCTTGTAGTGGACTATCAGCCTGAAAAGGAAAAGAGCAGGAAAATGACGATAGAATCCAAATAACTCAAATATTTTCATTCCTCACCTACTTTCTTATATGCAATAAACTCTAATGTATCCTAACTTATTTAAGTCAACAGTTAAATATCATGCTTAGTTTTGAGCATTACTTTAAACTTCCATTGTGGGGGCAAAGATATGAATCAGATACTTCTGTAGTTAGTTTTGCACAATGTAACAGTTCATCCATTTAGTATTTATTATTTAAGATCTACTCTTTGATCATGGCTTTACTAGGCAGCTCCACAGAAGATATGTCAAATTTTGTTTCTTCCAGAAGGGTCAGCAGCTTTTGTAGAACCAATCATCACCTTATAAGTCATGGAGTTCTTAATCTGAAGGAGTCTTCCTATGATAATATCCTAATTATTTTTAGGAGAAGACATGACCATGACACAGGGCCCACAACTCTTTAAAGAAAGACCTGCCAGTGCTTGACACAGAGGGGATTACAGAAAAGGTAACACTGGTACCTACGGTGAAGGAAGGGAAGAGTTCTAAGGATTAAGTCTTAACATCACAACCTGTACCACTTCAGTTATAAGGGGGACTCAGAGCTTGCTTTGACCAAAAAGAACTGACCCTTTAATAGGATGCCCAGTGAACAGAAAAGAGCACGAATAGGATAACAAATGTCACTTCCAGTGACCAGGAAGAGGGAGCCTTGAATACAGGTCACCCCCCGATGGAAACCGTGGCTCTCTCCCCAGTGCGAGCAATGAATTAATGGCAGAAACCAAATTTCTCCCTCATGCCTTCAACCCTTCCTAGGTCTCCACAGGAGCATGCAGAATCTGACAAGAAGTAGTAATCAGCCACCAAGATCCCAGTTTCCCAAGACTGCTTGACCACACTTCCTTCCTGCTTCCTCGGCTGATTCCTCCCCTTTATAGCCTTAGGATACTTATCAGTGCCCCAAAGATAGAGCTCAGGGTCCTGGGCTTTCTTTTCCTTTCCAGTAGGAAATACTGAAAAGAAAACTTTCTTCCTAGTTACCATTAATTAGTCTTTGCTCTGGACTCTGGAGAGAGAAGGTGTTGCTACCCCATCCTGAGTTTGGACACCAGGGGATAAAAGGCAAAGATCTCCAGGGTTTGAAACCAGCTCTCATTTTACAGAGTCTCGGAGGGCTCAGATGAAAAGAGAAATAAGGAGAAACACAAGCAACTGTAAGTCTGACCCCTCGCATTGCCCTTCAAGTTTACCTGGCTTTCTGAGTGTTTGAAATTGCTACTTAAATTATTAAGGCACCTATTGAAATATCTATCTCAAATAATAAAATGTGTGGTGGCAGATTGCAAAGTGCAATGTGTACAAGGAATCGATAGAGTTGAGCTTTTAGAGGACCCTCCCCCCTCTTCCCTTCTCTCTCTCTCTCTCTCTCTCTCTCTCTCTCTCTCTTCTTTTTTGGTACCGGGGATGGAACTCGGGACCTTGCGCTTGTGAGGCAGGAGCTGGAACCACTGAGCTAAATCCCAGGACCTCCCTTCTCTTTCTTTTCCTTTTTTCTTTCCTTTTCTTCCCTTCCCCTTTCTTTTTCTCCCTTCCTCTATCCTTCTCTGACTTCCTTCCTTCTTTCCTTCCTTCCCTCCTTCCTTTTGTAGGAAGGATTGAACACAGGGCCTGTGTACTGAGCTACATCCCACCTGTTTTAATTTTAATTTCCAAGTTTTTGAGTCAGAATCTTAAGTCATTAGGTTACCCAGCCTGCACTCAAACTTGCCATCCTTCTGCCTCAGCCTCCTGCAGTGCTGAGATGACAGTGCTGAGAACCACCAGACTGTAGAATCCTTTCCCCCATCGTTTACCCCTAAGAAAAGAGGATGGTACAAGCAATTGTAAACTGCAGTGGGTATAGAAAAGCTAACAGAGTTGCATGCGATTACAGAGTGGTTATGTCCTTCAGAAGGTAACATGGCGCACTCAGGCTCCGGGGGAAGTTACAGCAGTTCTGGGGGAAATGGCTACCACTTCACATCAGAGGCGATGCTTGGTAATCACTTGCAGAGCGGGAGCTCAGCTCGGGTAAGGTGAATGAGGCACCTTACCGGGTGCGATTTTAAAGAGGCAAAGTAAAAACTTAGTGTTGAGTGCAAATGTCATGCCATGCAATGATGCAGAGCGCGGGATCAATCCAGAGAAGCCTGGGGTGAGCAGAGTGGGGAATTTGCAGGGATGCCCCCCCCCCGGATGCTCACCCCTCCGTGTCTCCACACAGCACCACCCCTCGTGCATGGGTGTGGGTAAGGAAGCTGCTGGGGTGGCTTTGTCCTTCGCGGCTGCACCTGATTATCAGCTGCACCTTCCCCCTGCTCATCCTTGGTTCCTGGACACCAGGTACCTGGGGCGTGTCAGCTCCTGCTGAACTCCCGTTGCCTGGTGCTTTCAGTGGAACTGTGCCCTCCAAATATAGATATTATAAACCCTCTCAAAACGAAAGACATGCTGAAGTCAGCACCTCCGGTACCTGTTAGTGTGATATTTTTTGGAAATAACTTCTTTGCAGGTCTAGGAAGGTTTACAGGAGCTGCGTGGGATGGGGCTGAATCACATCGGGCTGGTGGGCGTTGGAGTAGCTCAGGCACACACAGGAAAGAACACCGAGGGGAGAGAGACTCAGGGCCGATCAGGTGCAATAGGAGGCAGGGTCAGTAGTAGAGACCAGAAAGTAAAGGAGACTTCATCATGGTAGGAACATCCTATTACAGTGACCCGTGCACACCCATGTTTATAGCAGCACAACTCATAATAGCTACATCTTGCAAGTGGCTTATATGTCCATCAGTAGATGAATGGATAAGGAAAACATGTTTATACACCATGGAGTACTACTCTGCCATAAAGAAGGATAAGTTTGGGTTATTTGTAAGAACATGGATGTACCTTGAGACCATCCTATTAAGCATATTAAATCAGACACACAAGCTTAAATATCACCTGGTTTCTCTTATACGAGCAATCCAATGTATAAATAAAGAGCAAAATAAAAGACAGACAGTGGGCGGGGGGACATGCACTTTGGACAGATAACAAAAGTGATCCGTGAATGGAAAGAAATGGAAAGACAAAAGACAAACGGGAAAGTCAACATCATATAATACAGATATGTTCCCATTCCCCAAGTTGAATAGACTTACTACATATCACAAATGTAGATTAATCAAAAGAAATCTTTGAGGAAGAAAGAATTAGGCCTTACAAATCCCAGAAGGAACAAGTCTCTCCAGGGACTTTGACTTTGAATTTGGATCCATTTCTTTTTCTTTTAAACTAAGGTGTATATACTGCCTTGTTCTAAGATTCTGCTCCAACAATGTCTTCTCTTCCTGCCTTTGACCCCGCAAGTATTATTTTTATATTTCTGGTAATGGAGATTGATCCCAGGGAGCTTTTCACTGAGCTAAATCCAGAGCCTTTGTAATTAATTAATTAGTTTGTTTGTTTGACTTTATTTTGAGATCGGATCTCACTAAGTCATTTAGCTACAGCCTGGGCTTACCTTGCCATCCTCCTGCCTCAGCCTCTGGAGGGTGGGGATTACAGGCTAACACACCTGGCTGAAAGTATGTATTGATTCATGCACAAAATTGTTACAACACACCACGGTCGTCACTGCATTAAATGGGGTGCACAGGCTACTGAGTAGGAAAAGAAGAGACTTTGAAATGGCATAGAAAATGAGAGAGCCTATTACTGTTGTTTGAAGCAAAAATACAAATTTCCACTGGCATTTAAGGAGACTGAATTTAACTCTCCATTCCACTTGTAAAAGGTCCATCTGGAGAGATGTACAAACCACAGAATTTCGTGTTATTCTCCGCAGAAACCAAACCACAGGTTAAATGCACCAGCACTGAGCTAATGAGCTTGTCTTCTTTTGCTATTGAACAGAAGGAAATGTTTTTATTCACTTGCAGTATAATTTCCTTAACATTTGTTTTAGGTTAACTTTCCAATTAAGTACTTCTTTTTAGGTTGGTGGCCATGGGTTGGGTGAAATTTTAGCAAGTTAAATAACATTAAACAAAATACACTGCTAAACAGAATGAACACCACTGCAACTATAATCAGAGTGTAGCTAGGGAATTGCTAATGAAGCGTTTGCTTTTTTAAAAAAGTGTGACCTTTATAGCACCAAGTTTGGAGTACAACTGTGTGCGGCTTTTATACAGTTTTTTTTAAGCTAGCCTGAAATGTACAAATGCATTCTTTTCATTTGGGTGTAACCTATTTTTAAGTCTCCTTCTGTCTAAACACCTTCCACCATGTTCCATGTGAAGCCCAGTTATTTCTAATGCACGCAGCCACAGACCCAGGACCTGCAGGAGCTTGCTGAGCCCAGAGTCCTGGAACCCTAGGGAAAAGCTCACTTTTTAATTTAAAAAGAAAAGGGGAAAAGTAGACTTAGCATTTCCTATTTTAACCAGTTTTGGAGCGTGGTTCAGCAGTTTTGAGGGCAGTGTTGTGTAGCTTGAAGGCAAAGGTAGATTCAGTCAGCTAATCCTGGGATGGTTCTGCCATTGGTTGAAGATCACCGCATCTGCATGACAAGAATAAGACCACAGGGGCATCACAGGCAGTGTGCTGGTGTCCAGTGTACAGCGGGGGCTCGCTTATTCACCCACACTGTTGCACAATCATCCCCACTGGAGCATTTTCACCTCACTCAGCAGTTATGGTTTGGGTCTCCAATGTCCACTAAAAGCTCCCATGTGGGAGGATTAGTCCCCAGTGCTGTGTAGAAGCTCTGGGAGGTTCTCGGATCACGAGGGCCCTGCCTTCGTTAGTGGATTAATCCAAGGAAGGATCTGTAGCATAGCGGGCAACTGGGCAGGGCTGTAAGCATCAAGAGGTGGGATCCAGTTGGAAGTGCTGGGTCATTGGAGAAATGCCTTCCAGGGTGGATGTCATCTCTGGTTCCTCTCTCTAGGTCTCTCTCTTGTTTGTCTCCCTCTCCATCTCTGACATTCTTCTACTTCTCCTTCCTGGTCCTCTTCTTTCTTCTTCCTTGTCCACATCCTCCTCCAATTCTTTTCCTTCCTTTCCTTCTCTCCCTCCTCCTTCTCTCCCCCTCTTCCTCTTCTTCTTCCTTTTCCTGTCCTTCTGTCTTCTCCTCCTCCATCTCCTTCTCCTCTTCATTCTCCTCCTCTCCTCCTCCTCC
>NW_004624834.1:3192217-3214231 GCF_000247695.1 Heterocephalus glaber | reverse complement strand
ATTCTCTCATTTCTCCTCTCCTCCTCTTCTTGCTGCTCCTCTTCCTCCTCCTCCTCCTCCTCCTTTTTTCTCCTCCCTCTTTGTCCTCTGGCCGCTCTGGAGTGAGTGCCTTTGTTCTGCTGCACTTTTGCCCCTCAATTCTCCGTCCCTTCACAAGCCCAGCAACAACAGAGCCAGCCAATTTTCATGGAAATCTGGGAAACCATGAGCTAAAGGGAAATCCTCCTCTGCGTGAGTTGATTCTCCTAAGAATTTGGTCATAGCGACAGACCACTGCCTCAGACGCCAAGAACTCTATAGTTAGCACAAAGCCCATTCCGAACTCGTTTAACCCCTGATAACCACCAAGTTGTTATCAATGTAACCAAATCCAGGGACCTCCTATAATAGTTATATAACAGATTGATAACAGATCGGTCTTTTTATGACTGGCTTATTTCACTTATTATGATAACAATGAGATTCATCTCTTGCATAGCACACATTAATTTTTTTCCTTCTGAGAAGGCATGGTTAAGGCTAATTATGCCAACTTTATTGACTTTGAAGCCATCTAGGGAATTTGGAAAGAACGCCTCTGGGCGTGTCTGGGTGGATCACAGAAGCATAATTGTGGGTGTAATACAGGGTCCCTCATCCCATCCTTTCTGACCGTGTTCCTGTTCCCCTGACCACCATGAACTACACATCTTTCCTCCCCCATTCCCTACTGCCATGATGTTTCTGCCCTGGAGCCAGCTGACCATGGACTGCACTCCCTGAAGTGCTGCACCAAAGTAAAGCTCTCATCTGTAGCTTGTGGTTGTCTGGGATTGTGTACCAGTGACAGGAACCCTGGCTAATGGAGGTGAAGTTACACTCTTCTCGATGAATGAACCACATTCTGCTCATCCACGGATCCACGGATAGATGCTCGGATTCCTTGCAGCTTGTGCCATGAAGAAAGCTATCCCAAGCATTCTGGAATTGGCTTTTTGTCCTTTAATTTAATTGTTTTAGGTACAACTGAAGGTGGATTGCTGGATTATATGATAATTATACACGTCACGTATTTGCACAGCTCATTCCAGCTCACATTTCTTTAGGGTTGAAGGAGCACTGTTTGGTCACGGACTCAAATTTCTACCCAACAAGACTGATGCATGTACAAAGATTTTTTTTTTTATTTTTGGTGCTGAATATCAGCACTTCGTTTCAGTTAATTGCTAAAAATGGGACTCCATCTCTTGAATGCCTTCATGACCCAGTGGTATAAATAGATTTTCTACTAGATTTAAGCATTTGGCATAATTTGATAATGTGGATATTAACATAGTGGTTTGCTGAGGGGAGGGAAAAGAGAGTCACAGTTATCACACACTGAACAAATGTTTATTTAAGCCAGTGCAGGAGTGTGAAGCTTTCCTATTAAAAAGCTGGAGAGGAGATATTAAGTATTTCAGGGAATATAGTCTTTCTCACAGCTACTAACTGCTGTCTTAGCAGATATGCAGCCACAATGTGAAGTTAATGTACGTAGGAGTGTACCAATAAAACTTTATTAGAAATGAAACGTTGGGAGCTCTTTGGCCTCTAGAGCAGATTGAACCCTAGACCACAGACTGTTCACATTTGAGGCCCTGAAAATAGCGAAGAAAAGAGAACAAGTCTGTTCTCATGGAAACTGTGCCCTACTTGGAGGGGGAAATGCTGAGAAAATCCACCAAAGTATCACATAATCCGATGAATCTCATGTTCTTTATTCAAGCATGTTTTATATTGCTCTTTTTCCAATGAAAAGACCGATCGGACAAGTCCCTAAACCTATTTAAGTTCCAGTTCCTGTTATTAACTTATTTCATCTTGTACCTCATATCAAGGGTGGCAAAGGTGAGCAGATTTCCAACCTGCCAAAGTAAATTATTTTATTTTATTTTTATGAGTCCTTTTCTGCAGTGCATAATGCTCACATTTCTTGTGTAGTGTTGGTCCATACACAGAACACAGCTTCATTCTTTTTCTATCCCATTTCCTTTCCTTCCCCCCCTCGCCACACCTCTTTATCCTGTTAATGTTTGAGAACAGTCTATCTCCCTACTCTACTATCTGTTATTTTGTCTTTATTTATACTTTGGGTTTCTCCTGTAAGAGAAACCATGAAATATTTAAGCTTATGCTTCTGATTTATTTCATTTAACATAATGATCAAAAGTGTATCCATTTTGTTGTAAATGACTCAAGTTTATCCCTTTTATGACAGAGTAGTACTCCATTGTGTTTAAATAACATATTTTCTTTATTCATTTATATGTTGATGAATACACAAGCTGCTTCCAAGATTTAGCTATCATAAGTTGTGCTCCTCTGGACGTGACTATGTATGGATCACTGTAATACGATATCTTTAACTCTTTCAGGAAAGTACATACAAAGAGAATACCTGGGTTAAGTGGAACTTCTGGTTTCCATTTCTTGAGGAATCTTGATACCATTCTCCAAAGCATTTGTACTAGCTTACAGTCACACCAATGATGGAGAAGTGTTCCTTTTTCTCCCTGAGCATTTGTTGTGATTTGATTTCTTGATGATGTCCCTTCTTTTGGGGGTAAAATGTAATCTCACTGTTGCTTTAATTTGCATTTTTATCACAGCCAGTGAAGTGGAGCATTTCCTCAAATATTTATTTACCATTTATACATCTGAGCAGTATCTATTCATTTCACGTGACTAGTTTTTGATTGGGCTTTTATTTGAAGGGGTCTAACTTTAATTTCTTTGTATATACTAAATGGTAGTCTTCTGAACCGAAGTTATTAGTCCAGGCTTTCCAGATGAACACAACCAAAAGAATGTGCATAAAGAGATGTCATATAAAGGATTCGCTCCTTGATTATGGAGGGGGTGAGCATGCACAGAATCTGGCATTCACGCTGCACCTGAGAGTATAGTTTTCCATCTAGCTGCAAGTCGGACAGCAAGTGAAAACCAATGACCCAGCTTCAATGCAGACCAAACTCTCCATTCGCTTTTTTATTCAATTCTGGTCTCCAAAATAGTGGGTAACACCAACCTGCATTAGGAAGGACGATTTGCTTCATTGAGTGTGAAATTCAAAGGCTACCCTCAGCCTGAAACACCCTCAAGACACAGCCAGAATAAAGTCTAGGCAGATATCCTCTCCCCAGACCCCTATTTATGTGATGAATAAAGTTACTCGCCACAACCTTGTGTTTAAATCAGAGAAAATGAGCAAGACACCCACCAGACTGGAGTTTATCTTGCTTTGGAGTTCACCTTCCTGATCTTTTTTGACCGCTATTTATATGTGGCTTCAGATGAAAATATTAAGTGTCGTGGATGATGTAAGTACATAAGAGAGTATCTGCAGTAATGTGCCCATGCTTCCAACACTCATATTCGTGTATTTCTCACTTTTTACCCCTTTATTTTGTTTGCTTGTTTTTTTGGGGGGGGGGTACCGAACTTTGGGGATCGAACTCAGGACCTCGCGCTTGTGAGGCAGGCACCGGAACCACTGAGCTAACCTGGCCCTTTCCCCTTTTATTTGAAAACAATTACATTTGTTTTATCTCAATAGCTTTCTCCTTCCCTTCCTCCCTCATTTCCTTCCTCCCTCATTTCCTTCCTTCTTTCCTTCCTTCGTTCCTTCCTCCTTTTATAGTTCCTTTTCCGTGTTTTCTCTTTCCTTCCTTCCTTCCTTCCTTCCTTCCTTCCTTCCTTCTTTCTTTCTTCTCTTCCTGTTTCCTTTTGTTTTGCTTCTTTCTTTCCTCATTCCTTGCTTCACTGTGCATTCTTTCCTTCCTCCCTTTTTCTCCCTTCTTCCTCCCTCTCTCCTTTCTTCCCTTTTTCCTCCCTTCGTCTTTCTTCTTCAATATACATTATCCACCACACTCTCAATGCTGTGCATTTATTTTCCTGCTCTTTACTGGTATTTGGCTGCAGGCACTGAGGTAATTTATTTTCCGGCTCCCCTGTTTTCTAACATTTATTTTACTGCTATTTATTTCTTTGACAATTGCCAGGAGTTTGAAAGAATTGTTTTCTTGTGCTCTCATTCAAAACTAATTATGATCTGTTTTAATGATTTTTTAATTACATCTTGTCAATAGATTTACATATGGCATTTATGACTCCCAAATTATGAGACATTTGTGGAGTATCTTATTATTGTTTATAATTTACTATAACTCATGCACATATCTGTTTTAAGTTTGGTATATTAGTTACTGCAATATCTCTATTGTTATTGCCTCTCATTTAAAAAAGATACTATTAAAATTTTCAGTGAAAATGTGCAGCAGGTATTTACCTCACATATGAAGAAATTATTTGAACTCTCTAAGTGGATCTTATTAAAATTGAAGTGATACACCAGTTTTTCTACCTGAAGCATCCAAAGATATCAGGTTTTATCTGCTCTAAATATAGCCAAATGTCAGGTTTTTTTAAAGGGCTCCACCTGAAGACAGAAATTGAAGCATTCTGATTGCCCTTTTTTCTTTATTCTATTCTGGAAAGAGAACGTAAGTGATTTTTTCTGTCCATAAATATTTTGGGTTAAATTCACAGAAGTAAGTTTTAAATTGGGTGATAGCCGTTGAAATACAGATTTTTAAAAAGAGTTTGTGTATTGGATCCATATCTCAGTTGCATAAACCATGTAGGTAATAAACAACATTAGAGAACAGGGAATGTATTCAGAGACTGAGTCCTTTTTACTTTTCTATATCACTAAGACAATTAAGCATTGTATTATTGAAGTAAAGTTTCTTTCTCCAAGGAGAAAATTAAATGGCATTTCTAGATTCAAAATTAAAATATGCACATGGTAGCACTGTGCATAAAAGTTTTTTGAAGTGCATTTATCTCCATGCACATGACCTAGGTTATATGCACCAAACTTAAGTTTTTATGTTCCTCAAACTCAGTGTTCTTTCTGACGTTCTCAATCTGGCCAATGACATGAACACTATTCCTATCATGCCTGTGACCTTTCCCATTATTTTTCCATCCTTTCCACTTTTTCTGTCTCTTCTCACTCTTCCTTCCATTACACCCGTTATAATTTTAAAAACATTTCGCAAGTTGTATTTGGACCATTGATCAGGACACTCTCTCAGGAACAGACAACAGACATAATTAATATTTTACAGATGGGATTTATTAATACAGCTGAAGTGAGGCTGTAGAGAACTATACAAGAAACAAATAAAAAAGAATAAAACAGGGTTATCAGCAGTCAAGTTGTAATCATTGCTAGGTTCAAAGCAGTAAGGAAAATACTTTTTATGACTTAGATCTATAATGTTTCCCCAAATTCTCCTGAATGTAATTCCATCATGGGAGCGCTGTACTCCTCAGTGCTCTGATTTTATGAATGGATTAAGTTATGGATGGATTTGTAGCTGAATGGTCTACCTGCAGACAGTGAAACTTGAGGGGTCACTGCCTAGTGAAAAGAAGTGCAGTCACTGACACTGTGACTTTGAAGTTGATACAGTGGACCCTTGAGTTACAACCTGACATAAGAACAACTTGGGTTACAACAGAAGTTTTAGTTTTAACTTATAAACAAAGTTTTGAGTTACAACCTAAATGCTGTCCTCTTGTGCTTCCAGATGGTCTCGGATACAGATTGAACACTTAAAGAGCTCTGGAAGGAACATGACAGCATCCTCTCCTGTGTGGGGCTCACTGAGAAATCCTGGGCCAGGGTCTCTCTAAGGACACTGAGATCTGCCTTTGTACAGGAGAGAGACTGAAGGCTGTGTAGAGGAGCTGAGCCTTCATCGACCAACTGGAGTTACAACCAGCCCTCACAAATGAATTGAGTTTGTAAGTCAAGGGTGCACCTTATTTTTTCCTCCCCAACTGTCTTCTGGTCATTCTTCCAAAATCACCCAGATTCAATTATGGGCACTGTATGTTGAGTGTTCTTGCAATTTCGATGTCCCTCAACAGGCTCACAGAATCTGCATTCAGAGGTGAATCATGAATTTATCAGGAATCTTCTTTGGCGAGACCATAATTCAATGTTGTGACTCATAAGTAATGGACACAGGAAATGTGACCTCACTGAAAGGAATGATTCATGGAATTGTGACTCTAGGGTTGTATCTGCTTTCTGGACTTTTCCACCCATGTGCTTCCTGGATGGCATGAGCTGACGAGCTTTCCTCCACCCCATCCTTCTACCATGATGTCACTGGCTCATCACTGGCCCAACGGTAATAGAGCCAGTTGACGATGGACTGAACCTTCTGAAACCATAAGCCAAAATGAAATTGTCCTCTTTTATGTTGACTTTTCAGGTATTTTATCACAGTGTCAAAAACCTCACTTACACATGCACTCAGTGTTTTGGAGGCTGAAAGCCCAAGATCAATCACTGTAGTAAGTTTGCTTCTGGCGAGAGATTCTTGGCTCTATCACAGCATGGCATAGGGCTGCATGACAGGGCCATGTGTACCAAGGAGAGATCATATGTCAGAGATGTTTGGAATCAGGCTCACTTTTAGAACAACTCACACTCAGGGGAACTAACTAACCCCAGAAGACTGGGATTAAATCCTTCTCAATGCAACACCCCCCAACCATACAACATTTTTGCACTGAGCTACACATCTGAAAAGTCCCATCAGTGTTTTACACCACAACACTGGCAACCAAGCTTCTAAAATATGAACCTTGGAGGATGACATTTCTAAATCATTCCATCTGGGTATCAAACATATGTGTGTGCTACCTCTACCTTCTCAAGATACTAATTTTTTAAAAAATAATTTTATTGGTACACTTTAGGTATACCATATAATGACATTCGTCATTGGAAATTTGCACCTTTACATAATCTCTCTTCTCAAGACATTAATGGCACAAATATTTGGGGGAAAATATTGCAGAATGTACAGTTCCTTGTGACTTTGTTTACAAAACATGCCAACACATGAATTCTCCAAAGAGAATGACCTAGCAACCATCTGAAAGGACCAGATCAGGTGAAAAATTGACATAGTGGGGTAAATACTATTTGAGAAGGATTGATCACCCAGCTTGATATTTCAAGCTGGGGACCTAGGAGGCATATCCCCAACCCCACCCAAAACTCTACCACCTTTGGGCATCTTATTAGGGTCCCTCTGTTAAGCTTGCATAGAAGCCACAGGATAGCAAGTCTCATGGATATGAAAGACTGGGTTTCTTGGTAAAGAGCAGGGTGGGGAAAGACAAACAGGAGCAGCACATCCTATAAAACAAACACGGAAATTAATTTCCTCTCATCCTTTTTACCCTCATGGTGTTTCCATATATGTCTACAAAAGATATATTAATATTTTAGTATCACAAGTATAGAAAAGAGTGGATAGTCAAAAGACTCTGGTCCTTTTTATTAGTCTACAAAGAAAATGTTATAATTTTTCTTCCCTAACAACTTTGATCTCAAATCATCCTATTCCCTTGAACTCTTACATATTATTGCTTTCATTTAGTTGTCACTCAAAGTAAACCACAACTCCCTTTTAATCTAATTTCATACACTTAAGCAAAAGCTTAAAATCTGTCAACTTGCCTGTAAATCTATGTGTTCTCTTTTAATCTGTCCAACAGAATGATTTAAATGTCTCCTATTTGGTATTAGCCATTCCTGGGCCTGTCAATTTCGCAGTAGCTGGAGACATTAAGTAAATTACTGACTTGTTTCCAGGTCCACGATTTTTGGCACAAGACAATACTAATATCATTGCTATGAAATTGAATTAAATATATGATTATGTATTGATATATATTCTGAGTGGGTGAATTTAGTCTTGATTGTCGATTTAAAGAGAGTAAAATAATCCTGGAGAGGTGACTGGATTGCCAGGGTGCTGATCTAATCTATGGCTTAATCCATTGATGAATTCATCGCTGAAAGGTCTGTTTGGAGGTGGGGCTTATGTGGAAGAAGTGGACCATGAGGGCTTGACCTTTGGGACTGACCTTGGTCCCTGGTTCCCTCCTCTCTGCATCTTTCTCTAGCTTTGCTTCCTGATTGGCATGGGCTGAGCGGCTTTGCTTAGCCACACACCATGTCCACCATGATGTTTCTACTTGGGAGCCAATGGACCACGTATTGGATCCTCTGAAACGGTAAAGCCAACATGAATCTTTTCTCCTCTAAGTGCAGAACAGAGGTGTTTTGTCCCAGTAATGGAAAAGTAACTGGCATACCCCTGAAATTCATTGCTTAAAAATGTAATTAACAAAGTAATGGTTTAGGAAGGTGGGGCCATGGGGAAATGATTAGATTGTGAAGGGAAAACCTTTACAAACGGGAAAAGCTCTTTTATATCTGAGAATCTATGCGGCCTGGAGTATCAAGGAGCCCAAGGGGTTTCTTTGTTGTCCTCCATGTGAAGGCAAAACAAGGAGGGCCTGCCTGTGAGACAGGAAGGAAACTCTCACCAGACAACTCATCTGTTTTGATCCTGGGCTCCAGCTTTCAGAACTGTGATCAACAGCTTTCTGTTGTTTGTAACCAATTTCTAGTAGCTGGTTACAGCAGGCACAACCGATTTCGAGATGGATGTATATGGAAACATTTTTTAAAAAAGTATACGATGCTGGCAAATGCTTCATAAATTTAAGGCCAATGGAAACCACCACCACGTTGGTCTCAGCCTTAGAGTTACACTGAGTTTCTAATTAAATGCTAAATTTAAACCCTGTTTTCCAAATCAAATTTTCCCTCTGACCATTTCGTCAGCATTTCCAAACATATGACCATGAGGTATAGGGGCAGCAGACCTGGATCACCCAAACCTTGCACATTTTCAATATCTTTGAGATCAATTCCTGATTAACTTCTGAGAGATGATGTCTAAATGCTTGGAATGCATCCTCTTTAGGGCTATCTTTATTCACCTGAAGCTCTGAGTCACACCACAGCTTAGTCCTAGCAATATGGCTTATTGCATCTTTTTTTTAATGAAATAGGAATTTGGGCCATGTTTTATCAGATTTTATTCTCAAGAAGGTGGAGAGTAAGGAATTAAGACAAGTAAGCAAATTCTCCATACCTATATGATCGATTCCTTGATAAATTTCTGGGCATCACCACTCAAGTATGTGTCTCTTGTTGACAATATATTACGGTTGCCATCACACAATGGCGAGAGCCTGAAACTATCTATAAGACTCCACCAGGAAAGATGAAAATTCATTGCTGGTTTCTCCTGGACACTGTCCAACACCACTTTCTCATTTTTTGATTCTACTCTGTATTCTTTCCTAGTAATCAATCATAACCCTGAATGTAATCGTTTTTCTGTGACCGAGGAAAACCTACTGAAAATCACCAAAACTGAGAGTGGTCTTAGTGGATGTCGAGCATCACAACCTCATTTAGAACTTTGAAAATTCACTAGGATTCCTCATGATCTTTATCAAAACAAGGCATTGATTTCAGAAAAAAGAAACAAATAAATTATTCTCTTTGCAGGATTCAGTTTATGGAATTACTTTAACTTGAGGTTCCTTATGAATATTTGACATATTTCAATGAGAACACTAGGATTAATTTTGATGAATTCCATTGGCAAATTCATATTAACAGGTATTTCTACAACAGGCAGGGAATTTCTCTAAATATTAAAGAAAATCCAGTGTGTGAATCCATAGCTGCAATCTTTTCTATGTTAAAAATACTAAGTAATTTTCCATACACATTTATCTAAATGATCAATTTATGGTTATACCCATGTGATGTTTTGTACCTATTAAGAAATCTGTATTTTAATCAATTGCATATTTTAATCAATGTTATTTCTTCTCTTTAACCGTTTGACAGTCCAGTTATTTAAATACAGTATGATAAAAAAAATTGCATATTTTTTTCATTATTTTATAAGATAATATAACAGGAAACATAAAAACAATGAGTTTATCAAATTTATTCAATTGCATATTTTATTTAATATAATATCTTCTCTTTAATGAATGTAATTTTGTGACCAGATATTCTTATAAGTATCCACAGGCATTATTTTATAACTGCTTTTAGCATTCTCTCTCATATCTTATGGATCTAATTTGGAATATTATTATAATTATGACATGCAAAATTAACTTTTCCCTTCCACTACTCATCTTTGGTACAAGTAGAGTACTCTTTCATATAAAAAGATGGAATCAGAGCATTTGGAATTTTGGATTTTTTCTGACATTGGAGTATTTGCATAATTATAATGAAATGCCTTGGGGATAAGACCCAACTCTAAGCACCAAATTCACTTATGCATCCTGTGCACCTTATAATCATACTCTGAAGGTAATTCTAGGCAATATTTAAAGTAATACTGTACAAAAACATAAAGGCTCATGATATAGAATTTTCCACTTATATCATATAGATGCTCAAACAGTTTTGGAATGTGGAGCATTTTGGGTTTTCAATTTTCAGATAAAGCAGGGTGCACATTAGTCAACTTTCCTGTCACTGGGACAAAATGCCTGACATTCATAAATTAAAACGGAGTGATTTATTGCTGCTTACATTTCAAAAGGTTCAGTTTATGATATGGTGGCTGCCAGGTAGAAACAATATGGCACAAACCACATGGAGGAAATCTGCTCACATCGTGGCAGTCAGAAAGCAGAGAGAGAATGGAGGAGCCCAGAATGAGAGATGTGCCTTCCAAAGCCAGACACCCAATAACCCACTTCCTCCAAACAGACGCCTCCTCCAGGTAGCACACTCAGCTGTTAACTCGCCAGTGCATGAGTCCACTGGAACACAGCTCCCCACGATCCAATCACCTCCCAGACCTCCACTTCTGAACACATAGGACGTTTGGAGAATATTTATATCAAACCATAACAAAGGATCAACCCAATGAATTCCATCAAGTATGATACATTTCAGTGAAAACTTACGCATAAATTTATATAACATAATTTACAATAGTCAACATTTCATGAATCTTTAGGCAAAACGTCAGATTTTCATTTGCTTATGAAATGAATGTCATGAAACAAACACTTCGTTAATTCCTTTAAATCTCTCTTTTCCCCCGAAATTGCAACTGGCTTCATTTAAGGAAGCCTAAATTGCTGCTCATTTGCATGTTGCAAGGTGAAAATGACTCTGCGTTTATTCCTGTGACGAGCAACTGATGTGTATAAATGAAATCTGCAACGCGTAGAGACGTTTGTTTTCTAACCCACTTACTGGCAGAATTCATAAACACAAGAAGAATGCTACGTGAGTCCAAGTTTTAGTCCCACATTTCACGGAAGTCGTCTTCGATTACCGTGCTGTAATACGACTGCCTGGCACTCTGCCAGCTAACTCGCAAATTAGCTAACTAAAGAGAGGAACGAAACCTAAGCATGATTAATAAAGGGTGGAAAGGCAAAGACAACAGCTTCAGCTTTAAAAAAAAATTCAAACATAATGAGTGGGGATGCTATTACACTTGTAATTGTGAAGGGCAGGTGTTTTGAAGTATCTAATGGGATCCTGAATTAACTGAGATCAATTTAAATTTTCCACCATGAGAGCAATACTAATTCTTCAGGCCTAGGCTTTATCCATTCCATAAAGAGATAGTAGTAGCTCAGTATTTTATATACATTTATATATATGCGTAATTATAGTGTTTGATAATATCATAAATAATCAAAATACCAAGATTTTTATGAAAAAGTATTGACAGTGCAGAATATGAACATATACATAGAATGGATATATATGTATGTATTAGATACATCCTCACACGATGTCCCAGCTGTGTGTGTCTATGTTCTCGTCCCTTCTTCTTCTGAAGATCCCAGCATTAGAAGCCACACTAATGATCTCATTTCACCTTGATTGCCTATTTCGAGGTCATCTTTCCAATGAAGTCTCATAGCACATTATGATTTCAACCTGTTTCTTTTTGCTTTGTTTTACAGTGTGATAGTTACTTTTCTCTCACTGCTGAGACAAAATACCCAATACTAAAAGTTGAAACAGAAGGGGTTTATTTGTCTTACAGTTCGTAGAGGTTTCAGTCCATAATCAGCCAATTCCAAGGCAGGGATGACAAACAGGCATGGCAGGGCAGAAACAACATGGTGCACACAAGGCAGCAAAGGTAACAAGAGAGTTAACAGCATCTCCCTGCCCCTTTTATCTTATTCAGACTACTCAGGGTGGTCACCAATCACAGCCTTCATCCTAGTGCCCTTGAGCCTTGCATGGCATCCTGAATCAATTCCAGCTTCACACACTCTAGATCCAGCCTATGACAACATGAGGACTCGAGGGGACCTCTAGACTCAAACCATAACACACAGACATAATGAAATCCAGAACAATGGGTAAACCACTTTAGGAGTCATCTCCCGAATTGATAACAGTTCTTGCAGATTTTGGGCATTGTGGTAAAAATACATTTTCATTCATGATTATAAAATTGTATCTTAATACCTACAAGAAAATAAATGAGGTACAGGACAAAACTCGATGACTTCTTGACATGTTTTCTTTAATGGCATATATACTACAAATTATCAAAAAAGAAATTTGCAGTTTGAGTAAGATTTGTACCAGAAATATTATCTTATAATTTGTTTTGCTGGCAGTGTTGGAGATGCAACCCAGGGGCTCACACATGCTAGACAGATTCTGTACCCATGAGCTGCACTTTTAGCTCTTACAATTTTGCACAATCAGACCAAATAGCCAGGAATTTTTTTATGGAATTACTAAATCAGAAAATATTTTATAAAGTGTGCATATAAATGGACCCACACAGTATCTTGTACAGATGGATCAACAGGCTTCCTCCCTCCTTCCCTCCCTCCTTTCCTCTTTTCGTTGTTTAGTGGCACAGGGAAGTAAGGCTAGGGCTTTGTGAATTCTACAGGAGTGCTCTACCACTAAACTAGACGTCAGCCCGATCAGTAGACTGCTGATATCTCGTAAGTATGAGCTACCACTTAGAGATTTTAGGCTACATGATTTTTCTTTCCACTTATTATAGTTCTCAACTGGTGCATTTCCATCCCTAAGGAGATAATTGCAGTCATTTCTGACTGTGAAAACTGGGGAATGGTTCTACTCATATGAGGTGGACAGAAAGCAAACACTCAGAGCCCAAAGAAAGCCTGCACCAGCCCTGGTATCATCAAGTCCTTGATGCCAATAGTCCTGAGATTGAGAAATTCTCTCAGCATCTCTGTCATTTCTACACTGTTGTTTCCATTCTGTTCTTTTCACAGACATCTCAACTACAAAAAAAAGAAAATTCCCTTTGCTTTATTGGAGTGTTTCCATAAATTGCCCAAGCTGGAATTGACACGAAGCTGCCTCTGGGACCCGGTCACGAACTGCCATGCAAGAGAAAGTTTTCTATTCTCTTCTCATCACTTGACCTTGTAGTTACTTGGTTGAATTTTCTGATACTCTCTCCTCCTCAGTGGACCCAGCAGCAGCAGCCCTTAGTGGACATTCTCAAATTGCACAGTGAACCATTCTCCTCTGCTATTTTAAATAGAAGCTGAACAAATTTAAATGCCAGTTGATATCATGGTTATTATGGGTGGATTGCACTTCCAAATTATTCTTGCTGCTATCTTTTAAATAATGTAAAGGCAAAGGAGTTTAATTGTGTCCCGTAAAATTACATAATAGAAAATTTCTATTCCCACTTGTCCTATTATTACAATGATTTACAGTGAGGACAAAGACCTAATGAATAGAAAATGCCTCTTCTAAAACTTCACTTTAATTAAAAACTGGTACAGAAATGCACTGGGAAATATCAGAAGGATTGCAGAAAAGTCTCCCTAATAACTAACTGGATTTCTAACACCCAACTTGTCTGAGTTATGCTAATAAATAAGTTGTGCTGTTGCCATTTGATTAGACCAAGTGTTAATAAAAGTTATTATACTTTTGGAGAAAAATTTTAGTATTGCTTTTTACGTTTTTTAAAAAAAATATGGTAACATTTGATGGATAAATAAACTCTGAGAAGACAGTTGTATGAAGTGAATGAAAAGATGAATGTGTGACAATATAGTTATTTTCCAAATTTCTAATCAATGTATATAATGATATCTCATCTTTTAAAAATCAGTACAAATATGGGGAAGACATGTTTCTCACTCACTTTTACAATAGAAATATATTTCACTTTGAAAAAGTGATAGCAGTTCATCATATAATCAGACAAGATCGGGCACAATCCCGGTGGTATGGCCATAGACCGTTCATCATATAATCAACAACATCTTAGAAATCAATTAAATATCTATGTGTTTTAGAAAAGCCAAATCCCTAGTACTTTGTCATCTTGTTTAACTATCTCTTTCCTCTAATATTTATATGAAATGGCTCAAATTTCCCCCCTAGTTTCTACAGGATCTAGCTCCCACACGAAAACATCCAAGGTATTCATTAAACATAGTTGCAAGAGCTGCCAACTACCATATTTAATTCTTTTCAAATATTTTTTGCTCAGAATCTGAGGAGTATTATTGAGTATTCATGGAGTACCCCAATTTTACTTCAGCAAATAAAAAATTCATGAAATCCTAGAGGTTGGAATTGTTCAATACTAAATCTTGGGAGATGAATAGGGCAATAGGCTATGAAATAACTGTGTTGGGTTATTAGACATAATAGAAACAAAGTATTTTAGTGCAATTGGATTGTGAAGGACTTATGACAATGAGGGCCAAAGGAGGAGGAGAAAAGAATGCAGAAGAGAAACTGCATCATCCTAGGTATTTACTTATTTTGTTTGATCCTCAGGGGGAAAAGTATGAATTCCTATAGAATATGTCTCCTATTCCTTCTGTCTAGTACGATACACGTTGGGCATGTTCCCAAAGACTTGTCTTTGGTTGGGGGCATCCTATGGCCCACAGATTTAACTTTTGGTATTTCTATTCATCATAAAAGGATTTTGGGCTCCATTGCTAGGCCAAATTTCTAGAAGGGGGTGACTTAGTACAGTATTATTCCCAAGAAAGGTTAATGCATCATGTACTTTCCAGCACAGATGACTAATCTGAATTACTGTTGCTGGCATTAGAGATTACTCCTACAGTAAGGCATTACTTCTTGGGTTTCTTATTTCCTCTAATGCCACACATTATAAATCTATGACAGTGCATTGCAACTGGAACCCACTGCAGAAGGTACAGGTATTTTTATCATGCAGTTAGCAAAGCACAGAAAGACACACTGACATCTTCAAGGGATAACTTCAGAGCTTCTAGTGACCTCGAAGCCCAAACTAAGATATAGATCTTATTCTCCAAAGACTCCCAGAAATGTATGCTATTTGTTTAAGATTACATTGGAAACCACAACCTACCAAATGCTCATGATGCCAAAGTCTCACATTCATTTATCTTCCAAAGACAATCACTCAGCATCCACAGCTTGAGGAAGGACAGGTTTATTTGTCATACATTTTTAGACTTCATTTCATGACTGTCTTGCTTGGAGGCAAAGGATATGGCAGAAGGATAGGGCAGAGGAAAGCTTCTCACATCATCTGGCTGAGAAGCAGAGAGTGAAGGAGAAGTCCAAGAGGAAGGGACCCTTGATGTGATATATCTCCCAGATGGCACACCAGCTTGGTCAACTTCCTCCCCGTGTAGTCCACCTCCTGACATTCAGCTGTGAATTCATCTATGGATTACTCCATTAATGAAGTCAGACCCCTTGTGATCCTATCACTTTTTAGACTCCACCCCTGAACATGGTTGGATTTGGGATCAAGTCCTCCATGTGTCAGTCTTTGGGGGACCCTTCATATTTGAATCTTAACAAGTAGTTTTCACCATTTTCCATGTAGCTTAATTTATCTTGCTGTTTCAGGGGAGTCAGTGCATGGCTGGCCGGCACCATTAGCAGGAATATCATCGTGAAAGGGCATAGCAGAGCAAAAATCTAATTTCATAGTAGTTAGGAAGCAAAGCAAAACAACACCATCCAAAAGGAAAGGGACAAGGAACCAGATGTAGACCACAGTCTCACCTGCATATCACACCTGACACACCCAGAAGTGTGGCCTCCTAACCTCCTAACTGGTTCCCAAGACAATCAAATTGACACAGTTAAGTTCAACCGTCACAATAAGTGATGAAGAGGATGCCTCTGCTCTTTTTGATGGACTAGAGACATCCTTTGGATCAGACATCAAAGGGAAAGAAATGCATACAGTAGTAATGTTCTTCAAGTCTTCCGCATGTGAGCTAATGTTGTAGGAATTTCTGAACAGAACACGTCTCTGGGTAGTCTTTTCTATGTAAATGAATATGTTTTATCCATCTGCTCTTTCTAGTATCAGATTAAAATATTAACTCATCTGGAATCATTTATCCCCTGTCAAATGTCCTCCAAGTGGTCTGCTGGAAACATAATTATAAAAATAAACTCAAGGAGACTTTGGTGTCATTGGAAATCCAAGAGGTTCAACGTCACGATCTTCTATTTTTGAAGAGTTAAATTGAATTTCTAGTGTCAAATATTTGACTCTTTGGGGCTCAAGCCCATTTTCCAACAAAATTCTCCATGAATTAAGCTGAGGATTCTTAGCCAGAGATTCAATATTTGCAAACCTGGGGGCCGGGGATTTAGCTCAGCCGTTCACCTGCCTGCCTCACAAGCACAAGGTCCTGGGTTTGATCCCTGGTACCAAAGAAAAAATTTACAAATGTCTAACATTTATATGACATTTATATACAGTCCTCCAATTGATTTCTATGGTCCTTCCTTGGATTTCCGGCACATGGATGGGCAGAGCAGGAAAATTTGAGGAATGCACATATGACTAGCTGAGGTGGTGGAATGTGACACTCTACATTCCTCCAGCCCTCTGAGGGTGGAAAACATGTCATTTACATGTTCAATTTAATGCTGTTCTTTTTCTCATTTTTGGCCTTGGTGATTTCATTGTTTTAATTACTCTCAAGCAGAGCACTGCAGTGTTATCTATTGTCTTAAATAGAACAAATGTGTTTTGTGAGCTGATGAACGTGAAATGACAAGAGGCTTCAATATATTCTTCTGTGTCTGTCGGATTCATTTTCCTGGATTTAAGCAAACTGAGATTTGAAAAGATATATCCAAACAACGTTTGGTCTCTATGGAATATGTAGCTATTTTTCCTATCATTACTCCATGAACAATGTAGTATAACGTATATTCATATAACATTTACATTTCATTAGCTATCATGAGCACTTTATAGATGTTTTGATGTATAGAAAAAAGTGAGTAGGGTATATGCAAAAACTGTACCATTTTATATGGATTTTGGTACATGCATAGCACCTGGGACTAATCCCTCCTGGATATCGAATCATGAATATAGTACTTTTGGGACAAAGTGTTCAAGTTTTGTCACCATCATGTTGATGTCAGCATCGTTATCATGTGGATGTAGCTGTAACTATCATGAATGTGTATATCAGCTCTAGATGGTTATATCATGGACACTTTCTTAAGGATTGTATGTATTATTTTAGTAGGATTACCTGTGTCTTCTCCAGTGTCTTCAAACGCGTGTCCCTCTGTGTGTGTCTGTGTCCTTTCCTCTTCTTAGAAAGACCCCAGTACTGTTGGATCACAACTAACCTAGTGACCTCATTTTACCTTAACCACCTCTTTAGACACCCCATTTGTGACATTTTTGGAAACAGAGCCTTTGCAGAAGTAATTAGTTCAGGATTATGAGGTCATCCTGGGTCAGGGTCACTCCACGTCCAATGACCATGTCCTTGTAAGAGACAGAAGAGGACTCACAGACATAGAAGAAGCCATGTAAAGATGGAAGTAGAGACTGCAGTGATGCAGCCACAGGCCAGGGATACCTGGAGCCCCAGGAGGTGGCAGAAGCAGGAAGGACAGATCCAAAGTTGATCTATGTATTCAGACTGCCATAGCTGAATGCCTTGAACAGGGGACTTAAATAACTGATGTTTATTGTCTCCCAGACCTACCGCCTGGAAGCTGGAGATCAAGACATGGGCAGGGCTTGTTCCACTCAAGAGCTCTCACCTGAGCTTGGAGATATTGTCTTCTTGTGTCCTCATGCTAGTCATCCCTCCATGTTCTCCTGCATCCTCCTCTCCTGTTCTTAGAAGAACACCAGGTCTGTGGGATTAGAGCCCTCTCTATTGACCTGCTTTATCTTAAGCACTTCTTTAGAGAACCCATCTCCATATACATTTATGTTCTCAGGTCCTGGGACTCAGCTGTAGCGTATACAATTTGAAAGGTTGCAATTTCATCCATAGAGAAGGGATTATAACTTTGCTTTCCTTGGGGTTCACATTAATATTCTTATTTGTTTTCTGGGAAAGATACCACGTACTAAGTGGAGCAGACATCCCTGCCCAGTACCAGTGGGCTGAGTGGCACCTGCTTCTTGCTTGCCATAATTCGGCGATATTGTTTCATAGAAGGAGTCAGACCACAGCTCTATGTGACTCAAATGGGCTTGTGAGCTGGCACAGTGGGTGAGTATAGCCCCTCCCTCAATGGCTGCCATAGAAACCTAGGCCTGGTCTGTGAAGTGGCAGGGCTCTGCTGAGTTAGGTGCGGCTGAGGTCAGCGTGACCCCAATTAAAGCCCTTTCCCCTGAATGATGGCTTTGCACTGACCCAATGGGTTGCATGCTCATTGCACTCGGTCCCAGTACCAGTCTGTTCTATCCAAGCAAGGTACACAGTGCTTCCTCCCTGACAGCCCTGGCGGCACCATCATGTCAGGTGTTAGGCAGTGTTTCACTAGATGCCTTCTTGGTAGACTCTGCTCCCTATTCTTCCCCACCACAGTATTCAATCAACCCTGGATGCTCTTGGGGGCCTTAGTCTTTGCTGCCGTCAGCAGCACTGAGCAGGTCCCCAGACCCAGCTTCATCACTCTGAGTCTCCTTTCCTGTCTGTTCTTGCATAAGCCTTGTGCTGTAGTGTCTCACAGAGGTCCTGGTAATGTCCCCTTTACCATTGCCTATAACCAAGAATTTTGTATTTCCTAGGCTGCTCTTGAGGAACAAAATCAATAGACTGTACTAATCTATCTATCTATCTATCATTTATCATATATCTAAAATTATGCAAGACAGTTTTGTAGGAAGGCTGAGCAGATCAAATGTGAGATTGTGCACTTTGGCTGTCAGCCCACTGGAGAGCACTGTTCGGGATCCAGGATGCAGCCATAGTGCAAGACTGGAGATCAGAGAGCTCCTTGAAGATTCATTAGTGTGAATCCAAGTTGAAGGGCTGAAGAGTTCAAAGGTGGAAGTCTGATATCCACATGAGATGTCAACAGCAAGAGACTGAGCTACTCAAGAAGAATGGAACTCTTCTTCAATATGGGCTGACCTAGGTTCAAACTCAGGGCCTTCTCACAGAGCCACAGACCCAACCCTTTTTTTATTACTTCTTATTTTGAGACAAAGTCTCATTAAATTGCTAAGTCCTGAAAGCTGGGCTTGAACTTATGATCGTCCTGTCTCAACCTCTCAGAGTGCTGGGCTTCTAAGCATGTACCACCAGGCCCTGGAAAATAGAATCTTTATCAATAACCGCTGGCTCCTCCAACAGCAAGCTGAAGCCAAGCAACTCTACCACAAGAAAAGAAACCAGATCCAATCCCAAGATCAACATTTGGCCATGGGAGTGGGGGATGGTGAGGAATGCAGAATTCAACCCTTTGACTTCTTTTTTCTCTCAAACCCTTCCAAAATCGGGTTTTGTGGAAATAAAGGGATCCAGTCAATCATGCTGTGAGAAATATTAATTTTGCTTATTTTGGAATAAAAGTCTTTCACACTCCCCAACCAGTAATGAAAACATTTTGTCATTCATTACTCTTGTCCTGTGGGGAAAACTATTACTGCCAGTGTTCACTAGTGCCATGTTTATAATATTCTGGTGTGAAACATGAGATTTTTGAGTAGAGAAACCAGCAAGGATCTGTCAGCAATTTTTGCCAGGGTCCTTAAAAAATTCACTCACATTTATACTTTAAAATCCTTATAGCATTATAAAGAAGAATCTGTTTTTCCGAAGTACACTGAAACACTGAAGTGGAGTGAACTTAGAAATTGTTTAAAAAATTGGAACAGACATGATTCAGTTTGGACACAACATTGCAAATAAATGTGAGAAAAGAAGGAAAAAAATGGAAACAAAGCTTTTGTAAATAGGGAGGGGTGGAAGGTAATAAAAAATTATAAAATCACCCTCCACTCATGGCTGACATTGAAGTCAATGGCTTGAAGTTTTTAGCATGCAGGTAAAGACAATGTCTGCTTTGAAATTATATCGGTGTGAAGGCAGAAAGTCCACATGGACTTCTTCTATTGGAGACCCACAGAGTCCAGGGTCACTGAGCTGCCAATTTTTGAGTAGGTTCCCAGTATCTGCTGCTCTCTATCGATGAGAAGGTATGTTGTTAAATAAAATTGGGACTCACATAGTGAGTGTGTGTGGTGTGTTTTCAATGGATGGTTCCATTTATAGCTTTTCTCACCTGGATTTCTTCAATATATATGTAATCCTGATATTCTGAGGAGGCCATGTGTTGTCCTTTTTTTCCCCCTTAAATTCTTTTATTGGTACATTTTTTGTATACAATACGTTTACATTTATCATTCGGTGCTTGTACCTGTACATGATGTAACTTGGTTCTTATTTTTTCCCCATTACCTGTATGCCCTTCACCCCCTCCACCCTTCCCTATTTACATTGACATCATTTCCATATTTTTTCTTTTCTCATAACTTTCCTTTCCCTTCTTTGTGCAACCACTGTGGAAATCAATAAGGAGATACCTCAAGGAACTATGGCTGGAGGTTCCATTTGACCCAGCTATTCTTCTCCTGGGTATCTTCCCAAAAGAATCAAAAGAATCTTACCATAGTGATATACATGCACCCATGTTTATAGCGGCACAGTTTGTAACAGCTAAAGCTTGGAAACAGCCCAAGTGCCCATCAACTGGAGACTGGATAAAGAAGATGTGTTTTTTTTAATAAAATGGAGTACTACTCAGCCATAAAGAATGAGAAACTAGAGGCATTTATAGCTAAATGGATGCATATTGAGGCCATATTCTTAAGTGAAATAAATAGGACACACATGTGTAAATAGTGAATAGTTTCTCTGGTGTGAGAAACTGAAAGTGTAAATAAGGATTAAAATCATTTAAGGACCATGTGTTGTTTTAATGAATCAATCCATTTGTTCAAGTAGGTACTTTATTTAGAAATGATTACAGCATTCCATGGACAATGTGATGGAGGAAGAGTAACACTAATTTTTTTTTTTAGTAACACCATTCTTTTAAGCAGTTCACAGGCATTTTTGTCAAATGCCTTATTGAGACTCCCCAAACTCTCTAATTAAGCGCAGTTCTACTTTTCAATATTTGAATGTGAGAGACCTTCTTCCTCTGCCTCTTTGTTTGCCTGTGTATTTAATCCAACATGATTACTGTTGCAAGGAATTATATTTCAAAGGCTCTACATGTGTATTTCAGGGGACTTAAATCCAGCATCAATTTGGAATTTCCAGCAACATTACCTTACAGGAGAAGAAATGGAGACAAAAAGGGCTTCCGCACTAAGCTAGCCTGGGTAGGTTGTGTCCATATTATTTTATGGTTTCCCATTAAAATACTGCAAATATTTCTTTGTTTTATAATTAAATTCTTTTATTGGTACATTGTAGGTATACAACACAATTACATTTCTCCTTGGGAAGTGTACCTTTACATAATGCATCTTGGTTCTTATTTTTTCCCCATTCCTAGCCCTCCCTTCACCACCTCCACCCTTCCATATTTACAAAGACTTTATTTCCATTTTTCCCATTTCTCAGCATTTTTCCTTTCCCTTCTTTCCCTTCCCCTGCCCCTCCCACTGCCCCTACCCCTTTGGACCTTTTCTTCCTATTTTGCATTATCAATTATTCATTCTAATCATTGGTACATTTTAGGTATACAATATAATGACATTCATC
>NW_004624834.1:3155648-3175359 GCF_000247695.1 Heterocephalus glaber | reverse complement strand
GCTGAGATTCCACCTCACTCCAGAAAGAATGGCTGCTATCATGAAATCAACCAATAGTAAATGCTGGCAGGGCTGTGGGGAAAGAGGAACCCTGCTCCACTGCTGGTGGGAGTGTAGACTGGTGTAAGCACTGTGGGAATCAGTATGGAGATACCTCAAAGAACTAGGACTGGAAGTCCCATTTGACCCTCCTATTCCACTGCTGGGGATCTTCCCCCAAGAATTAAAAGAATCATACCGCAGTGATATATGTGGGCTCATGTTCATAGCAGCACAGTTTGTGATAGCTAAAATTTGGAAACAGCCCAAATGCCCTTCAACTGGAGACTGGATAAAGAAAATGTGTTTTTTTAAATAAAATGGAGTACTACTCAGCCATAAAAAAGGAGAAATTAGAGACCTTTATAGCTAAATGGATGCACATTGAGGCGATACTCTTAAGTGAAATAAATAGGACACACATGAATAAATACCAAATACTTTCTCTGGTGTGAGAATCTGAAAGTGTAAATAAGGACTAAAATGTATAATATGTAATGTGAAATAGGAAGAAATGGGGCAAAGGGGAAGGAAGTGGCAGGGCTAGGGGAAAGGATAGAAGGGAATGGGATTAATATGAGAAAATGGAAAAATAGGAACAAAGTCTTTGTAAATAGGGAGGACTGGAGGGGTTGAAGGGAGTTCTTGGCAATGGTGAAAAATAAGAACCAAGAGAGGCTATGTAAAGATGCAAATCTCCAATGATGAATGTCATTATATTGTATACCTAAAATGTACCAATGACTAGAATGAATGATGGATAATGCAAAATACGAAGAAAAGGTCCAAAGGGGTAGGGGTAGTGGGAGGCCAGGGCAAAGGAAAGAAGGGAAAGGAAAAATGCTGAGAAATGGAAAAAATGGAAATAAAGTCTTTGAAAATAGAGATGGGTGGAGGGGGTGAAGGGAGGGCTAAGAATGGGGAAAAAATAAGAACCAAGATGCATTATGTAAAGGTACAATTCCCAAGGAGAAATGTAAATATGTTGTATACCTACAATGTACCAATAAAACAATTTAACAGCAACAACAGTAAAACAAATATAAATGACGTGAAATGGATGCACCTTGAGCCCAAAATGTCCAGTGAGAGAAATCAGACACACAAGATAAAATGTGGTATGGTTTATGCCATGGGAGAAACCCAAAGTGCAAGTAACTTAAAGAGAAAAACAAAAGACTGCTTATAGCAAACAGGGAGGTGGGCTTTGTGGAGATGAAAAGGGAAGTGAGGACAGAAAGTATGAAGGGGGAGGGCAATGGGAAAGGCAGAAAGATGAATTGAAACACAATAAGGGTATGTACCAATTCCCCACCATGAATGCATTTATTATAAAGCCCAAACATATATTTGTAAAAGTTAAACACAAAACAAACTAATCATCCCCAAATGAACTCAAACCTATCTTCGCCTTCCATTGGAAGCAAGAATTTAGGTTTAGGTAAGATTGGAATTCTCTGTGGTAAAAAAAAAAGTTACTATATGATTCTTGAAAATGAACACACATATAGATCAATCTCTCTTATCTTTTTCAGATTGTCTTCAGTAAGGGAAGAGGACTACCATGGGGTCATCCCTTAGTTATCATGGGTGAATTTATAGGGCTTTAACCATCTATGATAAATTCTTAAAGGAGTTAAGGGAAAACAGTGAATTCTCTATGCAGGAAAAATAAAAGTAATTCCAGTTAACAATTTGGCCTCAGGAATGTGGAGCACAAAACTCAATCCTTTATGTTGGGTTTTTATATAGCTACTTTCTTCTACAAACCACTGTAGAGGAAAAAGAACCAGAATACTTTTATAGTAGAGAAACTGGAAGAAAAAATACTATTCCAGCCTGGAGTTAAATATTAACTTGTATGATGCAGTCATCAATGTTAGGGAGAGTGAGAACTTTATATCATGGGCAGACATGAGACTATCCTTGTATTTCTCCCAAAATCAAGAATTCCACTCTAACCATGGAGACATCCAAGCAAGCCCTTCTGAGGGGTATAATAGCTTTAATGTCACTGTAAGAAAACATTGAGATGATCAACTTCTATGGAGGAGAGGTTTATTTTGTTTCACAGTTTCATCTTCCAGTGCAGGGTCATTTGGTTGCGTTGGTTTGGGATTTGCAACAAGGCAGAAACATCATGGCGGACGGGCATGGAGGAGCAGAGATGCTATGGTCATGGTGGCTAAAACAGAGGAAGAGACTGGAATCTTAATTCCCCCTTCAAGGTCATGCCCTCAATGACCTCCCTTCCTCCCACGTAAGACCTCCTGGTAAATGTTTCACTACCTCCCAATCGTGCCAAGCCAGGGAACAAAACTTCAACACGTGGGCCTTTGGGGATCATTCCAGATTATGGCAAAACACATTCTACCTTATCTGATCTGTTGCTCTCACAAAACTCAAGGGCGTCAAAAGAAGAAAAATCTGTGTAATAGCTAAGATACTCTCCTAATATAAGGGTGACTTGGTGGAAAACCAGAGGCTTTATTGACAAGAGTCACAAATACTGTTCCCCTTGAGGAGGACATAGATACATCTTGCTTCCCATCTGAGATGTGAGTATGCCTATGATCATGAGCATGATTCTCACTTTACTCTGGAATATCAGATTCCAAATCATGTTCATAGCAGAGGATGCTTCCTTTTCCCTCTAAGAGTTACACTTTTACCTCTGTATAGTCCAGGCAACTTGCCTAAATATTCATAAATAATATGTGAAGACTGTTCTCCACAAATATATGTAATTTTACAGAGGATTGGGAATATGTTATAGCCATTTGAAATGCAATCAGACTTCGGTGGTCTCCAGATTTTTTTATTCCACTGCAGAAGAAAATAGTACAAGGGTGAGGATGTAGCTGAGTGGTAGCATGCATGAGGTTATGGTTTGATTCTTGATTCTGAAAGTTGAAGTGAAAAAGAACAAAGAAAGGAAGGAAGGAAAAAGAAAGATGAAAAGAAAGAGCAGAGAAAGAGAAAAAAGAAATAAAGAAAAGAACTCAGGACAATTGCCTTTGAATTGAAATTATACATGCTCTTTTTTGTTCATTAAACAATACTACATACTAACTACTTACATAGACCTTAGAATGTGTTAGGCATTGTGGATCATATAGGCATGATTACAATTATATGGGAAAATGTGTGTTGCTTGTATTGAAGTCTCCATTTTAGATAAGGGATTTCAATATGGGAGGAATTTGGCTTCTGCAGGGAGTCTGGGAATCAGCCGCTTGTGGATAGCAAGGGAGCAATGCATTTCTTTTATTTCACTTAAGTATTGCTATTTCTTCATTTCATTTGGTTCTCTTTTGAGAGCCTATAAGCGCTCCTAGCTTATTCTTACTTCTCTGAAAGGATATTGGTGTTTGTATCAGTCAACTTTCTCATCACTGAATCAGAACAACAATTTCCCAGATGGTTTCATCCCCAAGTCAACAAGTACCAAGCCAGAGGCACCGTGGTGGAAGAGCATGGGGGAGCAAAGTTGCTCAGGTCATGGCGGCCAGGAAGCACAGCAGGGGAAGGGAGTCAGAGAGCACGTGTTGAGGGACCATATATTGTATTCAAGACCACGTCTCTACAACCCACGCAGACCTGCTAGGCATTTCTTCATCTAAGAAAGTTGGCAAGATTAACAGTCACAGTATGGAAGTCCAAAGCCTCATGCGATCTGCTAGAACCTACAGATGTCATATCATCAAGGAGACTGAAACCTTAGATCTATCGTATGTCCCCATTCCGATGCTCCGTGGTCCTCCTCATGAGGTTGTATGACCCCTTCTCCCCATGCAGCTGAATCAGGGACCACTTCAGACTCACTAGGATGGAGCAGGACGATCTCTCAATATGAGTCTCACCGGCTGTCTACATCATAGATCTTACCCTTGAAGCGAAGGTCAATACTAACTCAGTGTTCCCGTCTCAGCCCTCATACTTCAACCCACTCGAATATCACTTTGCAGCATTCAGTTATCTTTTTGCTTGGACCAAAACTAGGTTCTTTGCAACTCTCTGATACTCAGCCATGTTTTATTCATCAAAGTTATATTAGATCCATCAAATAGGAGAGGTAGTGGGACGGAGTCATACATTCCAAAGATGATCAAATAAAACTCACTGTCTTAAACATTCTAGCAGCAGGAGAAAGGGTCTTTAAAAACCAAAGCAAGTATCTGCATTTTTCATGAAAGATAAACTAGGTATTTATGGCTGTTTTCCATATGACTAGAATTGGGAAAGGCAAGCACATTTACAGAATCTTCCAGCTGTAACTGAGTTCAGAGATTTTCCAGAATGAGCCACATCTGAAATGTGAAAAATCCTTTTTTTTTTATGTTGAAAGCCAGACAGCGTCGCTCACTCTTTTCTTTCATGATCATTCATTCTTATACCCTAATAATTAGCCACATTTAAAGACACATTCCTAGGTGCTATGGCCCCACACGAGATCCAAAAAGCTTCTTGAAGTTGAGATAAGAAATCAAATTCACCTTCCCCATAGCCAGGTTTGCAAGTTTGCTGACTCTGAGAGCTTGTGGGAAAGGATTTTCAGGACTGCTTAGTAAAAGACACAGGAAGCATAAATTAAAAAGAACACACTTAAAGAAACACAGTGCAGGCCCTCACGAGAAAGCACGTTATTTCCTGGAACAAAGAACGTTTATCCTTCTTTTGAGGGAGTGAAACCCCTTCATGAAGGGGACTGGCTCATGTTATACTTGTGAGCCCATTTTTCTCACATGGATGGTTTGAGTATGCTTTGCATTCCCTCAACCTGTCCCTTTACCTTAAGAACACATTTTTCCTGCTGTTGACTTTCTCAATGAAGACAATATATAGACTTCAGGTGTTTCTGAAGGATTTGGGATGCGGTGGGTCTTGAAGGAAAGTAGCCAACACTTAACCAAAGGAATGCAGATATGGATGGCTTTGGGTGACTTTGTCTGGGTCTCTGAAGAAACACATTTCTTAACAATACAACTTTCAGTTATTGAATTTTCTTGTCTGTTTTTTTATGCATGTTTTATTTCTTTTACCCTACCACAGTTGGACATAGTTGTATTGATGGTTTTATTTTAATTATGTTCAAAGAAAAGAAAATTGGGACTTGTATGATGATAGACAGAATGACATCTGACCCTTTCTTCCTTCGTTCGTTCGTTCGTTCCTTCCTTCCTTCCTTCCTTCCTTCCTTCCTTCCTTCCTTTTCTTGAACCTTCCTTGCTTCCTTCTTTGCTCCCTCCCATCCATTTTTCCTTTTCTCTCTTTTCTTCAACATGGTCTAGATTTATGTCATTTAAAATGAATGTCCAGGCTCGGGCTGTGGCTCAGTGATCGGACAATTCGTAGCATGTGTGAGCCTATGGCTTTCATTTCCAGCTTTGGGGAAAAAATAAATTTGCTGAGAGAACTGACACTGGGGCCCTTATATCCCTATACAAAATTTGTAGTAAAGCATTTTCTATAAATAAGGAGAGTAAAATGTGTTAGAACTAAATATACATTGTATTTAGAAGAAAAAAATATATACATGCTCAATGAATGAGTTTAAGTTTTACAATCCATTTAATATTGTAACACTTAGTGAATAACAATAATTACAATACTTTTAGCATTGAAAAAAAAAAAAACTGTGGCTGCCTATATTTCTCACTTGCCTGCTCATGCAATTTAATGAATGACAAGCTTGCTCAGTTTTCCTTCTTTTTCCTCTTGAACTCTTCATTTGTATTTTTAACTTTGTGCCATAAAAGAGCAAAGAAAAAAGATTAGGTTCCAACCAGCCTAGTGAAATATATATGAAAAGGCTAGAATTGTCTGGAGGAAAAAGACTTTGACAGTGTCTGTCAATTAAGTCAGGATTTCTCTTTCCTCCTAATTGTTTTTAACAAGATTTGACTCTTCACATGTACAGCCCAATAACAGATGTGAATGATCTCATCTCCAGCCGTCTGCCCAAAATGTTGCTTCACATAGGAGCTAAATGATAGATTCATGCTTTTGGGAAATTTCAACTCAAGGACAAAAAATAGTGAAAAAAATGTTGAATAAAAGAACCAATTTGCAAGAGATTCACAGCTTAGAAAGATCCAGGTAAAATTGCTTTCTGTGATTTGCAATGCAAATTCAAGATTCCACATCTCACTCATTATTGGTAGACAACACACTAGCGGAGATTCTCCCTTAACCTTGATCTTAGTAAACTTTGCATGTGTTCAGAGGTGTGGCTTTCGGAAGATGATTGGATCAAAGCAGCAGTATACTTATAAGTGGTCAACCTTTGGTGCTGAATGAGCTGTTAGGAGTCAAGGCCTGGCTGGGAGAGGTGGGTCACTGTGAACAAATGTCTCCTTGGTTCCTCTCCTGCCTTCTCCCTCTGTTTCCCAGCTGCTATGAGTTGAGCATCTTTCTTCCCCCACATCCTTCTGCCATGATCTCCCCATCTTGGAGCCAGTGACCATGGACTGAACCATTTGAAGGCAAGAGTCAAAAGAAAAGTCTCCTTTTTTAAGCTGTCAGTGCTGGGTACTTGGTCTTAGTAACAGAAAAAAAGTAACATACATTCCCTGACACCCACTCTACCAATAAACCAAAGAAAATATCACTTTATGACTCTACAGTGAAAGAATGGAGTGATTTTACACAGAGAGAATGCATACATAATAAACTACATCATCTGAAAATTTCTATATTGGATATGTGTGTATGAATGTGACTTTAAACAATTTACTATAACTTAGGACATTTAGAAATTATGACCTTGTTTTTATTAAATAAATTTTCCATAGCACCCATATTTACATAGTGTTAATGAGTATTTTCAAAGTATAATGGAATAGTTTAATGCCTACAGAGACCGTAGGGATCAAACACTCTACGATTTTATTTTGTCTTTTGTGGAATCGTTGCTGGCCTTTTGTGGGTATCACATTGGATCTTTAAGCTTAATTTTGGGTTCTTAGAAAATTTAGTTTTTATATACCTGGATAAATTATTATTTATGCTCTCAAAGTTTTCTCTTTCATCAAGGTGTTCTCAAATTACGATAATCTCCATAATGTAAATTTTCCTTGGTATGCAGTATTCATAAGGAGACACAAAATGCATGGGTGTGATGATATGTATAAGAGTATTTTGTACAAATATTTCATTGTACAGATTTCACATACAATCATATTTCATTATATACACATGTGTAGGACATTGTCACTATATATCTTAGTATATCGTTCTTCATAAAAATACACAATAAAAACCATGACTTAAGTGAGTAAAACTTATAAAAAAAGAGTTAGAGGGAGGGGAATGGGGAAAAAATAAGAATCAAGATATATTACGTAAAGGTACAAATCTTCAGTGATGAATGTCATTATATTGTATACCTAAAATGTACCAATTTGATTAATTTTAAAAAGAGCTAAATGCTACAAATTGTAGAAAATGTGGTTGTATGCAAGATAAAAAAACTATAATTCAGATTCAAATGCAAGCTTGCAAGATTACTTAATAAAAGATTAATTTACGGGACTAATTTAGCAAGGTCAGTAGCAATTTTCTGCTCCACATAATGAAGTTCTAAGTGTAATTAAAATAATATTCACTACAACAGCATTTAAAAGTACTAATAATCTGGGAATTAAGTTATGTAAGAACACACAAGGTCAACTACCTGCAATATTTAAATTAATAAAGATGACTATTTGCATCTTGGATATCATGATTAATAATCTCAAATAGCATACAAGTTTAATATATACTAACAAAGGAACATCAATCAAAATCCCCATTAGTTCTTTCAAGAAACAGCATAAACATACTCTGAAATTTATGTGGATAGTAAAATGCAAAGCGGCTATGTCATCATTAAAACTGAGAAGGGATAGAGCTAACTGGGTTATAAGAGAAAAGCTTTCAAAGCCATATATTGTATGAATGCAGTGATTATGGGGTGACTTACAGGCCAGAAATTGGCTGATTTAAGGTTATATGAGAATTTCAAATGCATGGATCAAGGCAAAAACTAAACATAGAGAATAAATCTGGCATTAGGAAAGCTAGTGCTATGAATGTAAACAATAATGGTGCTCCTTTCTCTACACTTCCATATACAAAACTGTACTCTGGATAGATTAAATGTCTGTACATGTTAAAAATGAAGAGAAGTAAGCATAGGAAAGCTTCCAAATGCTTTCAGCTTGTGTGACCATTTCTTCTCAAATAATCCACAGTACAGAACAAGAAAATTGATGAATCCTTTTAACATCAAGATAGAGGTCAGTTGTGGGTGAAAGTAAGTGTGGAATGTATTGAAAATGGGTAATCCCATGATCGAGATAATATAAATAATAAATATGTATAATAAAGGATAAATACATAATGCATTTTATATAATAAATATGTAATGATAAATATATAGTATAATGCATATGTATGTATATAATCCTGCAAGTTGAAAAGGAAATGCAGTTGGTTACATAATGCCTTAGTTACTTTCTCGTTGTTGATTTGAAATACTCGACCCCCAAAGTTAAAGGAGAGAAGGTTTATTTAGCTCACAGTTTGTAGAGGTTTCAGTTTATGGTCAGCTGGCTCCAAGGCAGGGTGGCTCATGGGAGATGAAAAACAGTTCACAGGGCAGGCAGAAGGTAGCAAAAGCACCAAGCGACTTTAAAAGCATCTTTCTGCTCCTTTTATCTTATCCAGACAACTTAGGGCAGGCAGCACTCACACCCTTAATCCTAGTGCCCTTGATTCTAATTTTGCACCATGAATCAATCCCAGCATCACACATTTGAGATCCAGCCACCTCTGAAAAAGCCTGACCTTCGGCCACGTTGGAGGGACATCTAGACACCATAACACATAATAATGACAAAAGAATGAATGAGAAAATAATAAAAAGGAAATTCAAAATGCATTTTTATAAGAGGATAAATCTAGGATCTATTCAAAATGCTCTTATTTCAGACCTGGCATTAGACTGCTCCCTAAGCATAGGAGATCACTTGCTTAACATTCTTACACCTAATCTAAAGTTCTCACCCCACTAAGTGAATGATATCTCAGAGCAATGTCCAAGACCAGAGTCAAGGTCATTGATGAAAATTTCTTCACTACCCTTTGCAGAAACTTCCTGCAACATACCTGAATAGAAGAGCAAGCGCAAGATTCTGAGGAAACATTCCAGTGAAAATAAGCCAACCAGGTCTAGATCATGTTAAGAAGATATTTTATGATTTTTTTCCCTCTGGAATTTTATCTTCTATGGCTTCTATCAATATTTTGTGCATAACATATATATATATATATATATATCTCAAAATATTAATATAATTGTGAATAAATACATGAATAAAATTGATGATAGATGGATAGACAGAGGCTAGGGAAATATTACATAGGTAATGTTCTATGTAAGGGGATGGATAGATGGATAGATAGATGGATCTGTGGATGAGTAGATAGATGATCTACACACTGGAAGAAAAGAAGAAGAAAGAAAGAGAGAAAAAGAAAGAAAGAAGAGAAGGAGAAAAAGGAGAGGTGATAGGTCCTAAAAGGAAGAATGAAAAGAGTGTATCAGTGAGATGAGTGGAATATTGAGAATGAGATCAGAGACAGAGAGAACAGTGTCAAAATAGAAAGTACATTGCTTGAATAGCTATAGTTTCCTTCAGGTTCTTCTAAGATATCACTTTAATTCTACTTAATTCTACTTTCCTAATTATACAAAAGTATCATATTTACTGCATCCCCAAAGTTTAGTACAAATTACTTGACATGTAATATTGCAATAGGTATAATATACAAGGATATACCAGGCTCCAATATGTTCCCTAGAAAAAGACAGTCAAGAGATTTGGATGGTGAAATACAACCCCAATGTCACCTCTTTATCAGAGTAGAAAATAGAGCAATTGTCCTCAAAATGTTACAAAAGACGAAAGGTCATGGAGTTTTATTATGCTTTAATGAGAAATATTTTATTTTTTCAGATTTAATTTCTAATATAATCCAGAGATAGAACTCAAACGCGGCACCATGGCACACATCTGTACTCTCAACACTCTGAGAGGCTGACAGAAAAACATCTTAAATTCAACATCAGCCTGGGAAGCAGTGACCTACCAAGACCCTTGGTCAAAATAAAAAGTAAAAAATGACCTTGCATGTGAGCTTTATGTCACATATTGCTAAAAACAAACAAGTACCCTCAAATTTAAAACAAGTTTACTAGGCTATCCATAATTCTTCAGTCAGTTATTTGTTTAAAAAGTTAATGGGCATTGATTAGTTTTATCTAGCTTTTATCTATTTACATGAGTATGTAGGTTTCTAATACAGTTTGGCAACAGTGTGTGTATAAAATTTATATGTTGCCACTCCTAGATGCAATGCAATCATGTGAAAGAATCTAGCCCATGAAGAAAAAAAGCTCGATGTGTGGAAAAATATCTTCTTTGGTTCCCAAGCTTTGCCTCTAAAGTGTGATTTTAGACAGTTTAACTGTCTTCTAAAACCATATCCTCTCTGTAAAATTACAAGAACCCAGCACCATAATTTTGCAAGTATTAAATGATCCAACAATTTCATAACAACTGTGATAATGCATGGAAATGTGATCCAGCATCCCATTAATTTTAATGAAATGATGAGAAAGCAAACCCTAGATCTGTTTTAAAAACACAAAATCAAATCTACCAGCACACAAAACTGCAAATCAGCAGACCAAAAAGACAGGAGAAGTAGATGTGGTACAAAGTGGGTCAAGTCCTTCCACTTCGGTGAAATGTTTCACCAAGATTGTCTGTATCTGTCTCATTCTCCATACTCCTACTGCAAAGGGCCTTTCTGTCACACAAATTGCATATTATCATTTAATACAATATAAGTTTATAAATTGCAGCTTCAGCTGCCAGACAGAGCTTAATTCACTGTAATTCCCCCTACTCTCTTTCTTCTGCAAAAGAAATAAGCAATGAAATTAAGAAGGGAACGGGAAAAGAGGGAAGGATGGGAGGGGAGAAGGAGGAAGGAAAGAGCCAAAGAGGGAGGACAAAAGGAAAGAGAGAAAGAGAAAGAAGGATGGGATGAAAAAAGGAAAGAGACCAGGGAAGCAGGAAGTAGGGGAGGAGGAAAGAAGCGGAGAAGGGAAGAGAGAGGAAGAGAGGAAAGAAGGAAGGGGAAAGGGAAAGGGAAGCGGGGAAATAAAGTATGAAGACAGTTTCGAAGCATTTGTACATGAATTTCTGTCTCTACCTCTTCCTATGGAAATTGGAGATTCTTTTTTTCAGTCGCAAAGTTCGGACGTGTTGGTGCTGAATTTACAAGGTCCCACATGTCCCCCTCACTCTGGCCAACCTGGAAGAAGAAAGGAATCAATAGCAGCAATTTCCTTATTAGAAAAAGGTGAGGTGTTCACCTACATCCGCTGAGAAACTGTCAAAGTGACGCATCTTAAATAGCATAATTTACTGAATGAAATACCGAGCAAATGTTTTCTTGAAAAAAAAATGTGAACCATGTAATATACCTGAATGGAAACCAGAAGTGATTAAATGATGTTGCAAATACTCCTAGGAGGTCCTTTCTGTCCTCTCTTGTTCCTTTCCCTTTTCCGATTACAGCCGTTGGGCTTGGTGGGCATTCCTCTCTCCATTTTTTTAATAATTGCTAGAACTCCTACAAAATGAGCTATCTTTTGCCAGTGGCTGGATATAGCATTGTCATTTTCATCCACCATATAGAAAAAAAAAATCAAGCATTGCTCATATAACAAAGGTGATTTAATATCTTTGTTTCTTAATTTTTTTTTGAGACAAGTTCACACCACATAGCCTAGGCTGGCCTCGAACTCATGGAGATCCTCCTGCCTCAGTCTCCCAAGTGCTGGGGTAACAGACAGGCAGGCACCACTATTCCCAGCTCTCAAGGAGGTATTTAAAAAATAAGTAAGAATCCTTTTAAAGAGGACAGGATAGGATGCATATAAATGAAACATTCTCAGGCAAACTTTGACCGTCACTTAGAAGTGCAACTCCATCAGGAGAGTATGGTAATTCATTGTGGAGTGGGTTCCTCCTGCTTAAAGAAATAAAACAAATGGAAAAACATGCCCAAGATTTCACTGAGACAGAAACAAAGCAAGGCAGTCATTTCCAAGAAAATGGAACCATGGAAAGATAACCATGCAAATATAAATGCACTGCCAAGGAAGCAGCTGCAACACAGCAAGATTGAGTCTACAACAAGGTTGAAAAAGATATGAATCTAGGTTTTCTATAAGCAAACAAAAAAGTCGTTGCGATCCTGGGGATTGAACCTAAGGCATTTCATGTGCACATCAGGGGCCCTCTTACTGAACTTCACCCTAACTGTAAACTTAGTTTTTGGGGGCAGCAAGGCAGAACAGTGCTCCCCAGAAAAATGGTGCCTTAGTCAGTTTTCTTGTGCTCAGACTGAGCAATCTATAATGAATGAATGTTCATTTAGCTCAGGGTTCTGGAGGCTTGGGAGGTCCAAAATCCAGGTGCTGCTTTCTGGGGAGGACCTCCTGCCGCCTTGAAATATATTGGAAAGCAACTTGTAGCAAAAAGGAGGAAGAGTCCTACCTCAGGTCTCTTCCGGCTCTTATAAAACCACTAGCATCACAGCGGCCCACCCTCATGAACTTATGGAAGCCTGACCCCATTCCAGCAATCCTACCTGCAAGGTATGAGCTCAGAAACACGGGGATTGCATCTCTACCTTGTGGACTTTTGGAAAAGAGACTCCAACCTCCTCACATATGCACTTCAGATAAAGGTCCTTCTGATGGGGCAAAGACAAAGGCAGGTTCCTACTTTTTCTTTGAGGAAAGTTTTTTTTTTTTTTTTTTTTTTTATGATACTTCAGAAAAGTTAAACCAGAACCAGAACCATATTTTCAGCTCCAAAATCAAAAAGAACAACTTCCAAGTGGTGAAGGAAACTGGGAAATCTTACCCTCCATCCACCCATGCAAAAGGGTCACCCTGTTCTTCAGAGTTCCACTGAGGGTGTCTGACAGGGACCTTACACTGTAACAATGATCTGATACAAAATGATGTGATGGTCTCAGAGAACATGGCCATTAACATTCAAGAAATATGTGTCTCTCATGATCACTGTAAGAAAGCTCGTTGAGAGATTTCCAGTTGTTCAATATCACAGATGTCTAATGGCAATGACCAAGAAGTCAAAAAATACCTAATGCTGACAAGACTGCTGGGAAAAAGGAACTCACCCCCAAAATACCATGTTGGGTGAAATAAAGCAGACACAAGAGCTTAAACACTGTATAGCACCTCTCATTTGAGGAAGGGAAAATACAAAGAGACAACACTATAAAAAATGGGTAGAAGGAGGCAAAGGTACTCATCTCTTGCAAATGGGAAGGTAGCCAGTAGAATGAGGAAAACAGGGGAGAGGGAGGGGAAAGGGAAATAAGTAGAATAAAGATATTCACGTGTAGGGACATATCAAACACTTAGTTTTGCTCTCCTGTCGTGGCCATTTGAGTTTTCCTGAGTTTGGACTGTTGTAATGAATGTGGTAATGACCAATTACAAACATCCCTTTTCATAAACACCCACTCATTTCTGTTCATCTGCTTGATATTAATGTCTTTTTTTGGTTATTGTAATTTGATTTTATTTTCATTGTTTTTTTGTTTTTTATCTACTGGGGATGGAACTCAGGACCTAGCACTTGCAAGGCAAGTGGTGGAACCACTGAACTAAATCCCGGCCCTATTCTCATTGATTTTTAAAATTAATTTTATTGGTACATTTTAGGTATACAATATGATGACATTCATCATTCAGATCTTGTACCTGTACATGATGTATCTTGGTTCTTATTTTTTCCCCATTCCCCTTCCTTCCCTTCACCCCTCCAACCCTCTCTATTTACAAAGACTTTGTTTCCATTTTTTTCCTTTTCTCATATTAATCCCATTCCCTTCTATCCTTTCCCCTAGCCCTCCCACTTCCTTCCCCTTTGCCCCTTTTCTTCCTATTTCACATTATCTGTTATACCTTTTAGTCCTATTTACACTTTCAGATTCTCACACCAAAGAAACTTTTTGGTATTGATACATGTGTGTCCTATTTATTTCACTTAAGAGTATTACTTCCATGTGTATCCATTTAGCTATAAATGTCTCTAATTTCTCACTCTTTATGGCTGAGTAGTACTCCATTTTATATATAAAAAAACACATTTTCTGTATCCAGTCTCCAGTTGATGGGCATTTGGGCTGTTTTCAAGTTTTAGCTATTAAAAATGGTGCTGCTATAAACATGGTTGCACATATATAGCTGTGGTATGATTCATTTAATTCTTTGGGGAAGATACCCATCAGGGGAAAACCTGGTTCAAATGGGACTTCCACTCCTAGTTCTTTGAGGAATCTCCATACTGATTTCCACAGATTTTTGGTGGTTTCTCAGCAGGAAAATAGCATATCAGGTAGGTAATATTTGCCTTAACTCTCAAAACGTCTTCTGAGAAATTGCAGTTATACTTGAAATACCCTTGTTGAAAAGAAAAGACATTAGCAGTTATTAAAGAAGGTTTGTGAGCATTGCGTATTCCAAACATGTGCAGAAGGAAAGGAAAGGGATCAAGAGATGAATAGAGAAGGGAGAGAGGGAAGAAAAATGGAATGAGAAAAGGAAATATGATGTACCAACTCCACACATGGAGGGAAAAATTAAGTACTGCACATGTGTACTAATAAAAATAAAGAAATAAAAAGATGCCCACAGTAAAAAAATTAACTTTGAGTAATAGGGTTAAAATGAAAATGCTAGTATTGTTCTCTTATGGAAGTGAAACAGATTAATGAGTTAGGCACATATACATGCCAGATTTGCAATATTTTATTCTGATCTCTACACAATTACACATCTTCAGGTTTCTGTTGGATTTCACCCCGGCATGTTTCAATTGGAAAATAATACAGCGGTACCTCAGTTCACGAACTTAATTTTCTCTACGATTCTGGTCCCAAACCGAATTGGATGAGAAGCGAATCAAATTCCATGGTTAGGTTCAATGTTGTCCTTACGGGGAAATTTGATTCGGTTCTCATCCAGTTGATTTTGCAGCCAGACTCATGGAAAGAATTAAGTTCGTGAACCAAGCTACCACTGTATATAGAAAATGCAGATGTTTGGAAAGTGCAAGAAACTCAGGGTCATCAGTCAAAAATGTGCCTATGAGTTTTTCAGTGTTGCCTATGACCACGGACATGTTTACTAGGACACACTTTGTAGAGGCTCCTGTGCCTAGCCACCCTATCTACCCTTCACTGACCAAGACTCTTGGTGGGTTGCTTTTGCCAAATCTCTTTTGCCTCTGATGTCAAGAAGAGATAGGGTACATTCGTGTGATTTTAAAATCCTACTCCCGTCTCAGATATCGGGAGCCATCCCCCAGGCGTCCATCATGCCCTAGACTCAGTCATGGAGAGCCAATCTTCCACATGCTTCCTGACCTGCTCACTCCTGAAAACTACATGATGCTTGGCGAAAGCATTCACCTTTGGCAACACATGCACGCGTATTCTTATCAGGCAACATCACCAGTCATCTCAGCTAGGTACAGCTTGCAGGAAGCTCCATGTAGACGGGCAGGCGAAAAGTAAACCTCTCCCATCCCAACGTGAGTTACGAGCTGAAGGGTTAGGGGAATTCCACATAGAAGAGGGTAGAAAAGGAGTCACCCTAGTAATTAAAAACCCTAGAAGCCATGGACAAACAGCACCATTTTTTCCCCGTACTGAGGATTAAAAACAGGGTCTTTGCCCTTAGCTACATTCCCATCCCTTTGTGGGATAGGGTGGAAGTTTCTGAATATTCCAGACTGACTTTGTACCTGAGATCTTCCTGCTTCAGGCTCCCAGTGTGCTGGGACGACCAGGGTATTCCATTATGCCTAGCTTTGTGCATCTCATTTTTAAGAAACTCATTAAGTTTATTGGTATATTTTAGGCATATAATATGCTGACATTCATCATTGGAAATTTGTACCTGTACATGATCTATCTTGGTTCTTATTTTTTCCCCACTCCTCTGGCCTCCCTCCTCCCTTCAATCCCTCCACCCCTCCCTATTTACAAAGACTTTGTTTCCTTTTCTCGTATTTACTCCTGTCCCCTACCCCATTTTATTAAAAAATCACATTTTCTTTATCCACTCACCGGTTGATACCTTGTTATGAATATTTATTTTAATGCATTAATCCCCTTTCTACTATCCATTTAAGAATTGGTCCAGTGATTAATTTGACCACTACCCTTCAAAGTAGTTTGGCCAATGAATTTTAGAAAATGGTCATGCACATGTAACATTTAATGCCACACACGATATGTAGACATTATGTTCTACAGACATGCATAAAGAAAGGAAGAAGAGATGGGCAGAGGGGGAAGGAGGGAGGGAAGTGAAAGGGGATAAAGAAAGGATTTCACTGTGTGATGTGTATGTACCAACTCCACGCAAGAAATCTAAACATAGTGGACTGCGAATATGCAGTAATAAAATAAAATAAAAATGAAAACAATTGTGAGTCAATTGGGAGGAAATGACCCAAGTTATTCCACAATTTTGATATGTTGGCATGTACTAAGTTCCAATTACCAAGAATGCCTTGAAGTAAGAAGAAACATAGACTGCAATTTGAGAAAAAAATATATAAAATTTTTGTTAAAAATGTATTTTTAACAGTTTAAAGTGGAGATATTCTGGGTCTTATGGCTCAAGAAAAGCTGTGTGAAGATAAGTAGGTGCACACTTTTTTACTGTGAAGTATATTTTAGAAAGATAGAGCTGAAGAGCTCTACTGGAGTTTTTTTGTGTTTTTTTCTTGTACTATTTTCTGCACCATAAGCCAGAACCATGAAAGTTTTTTTTGTTGGTTAATTAGTATATTAACTCACATTTGGGTCATCCAGACAAGAAACGTGGGTTGACAAAGTGCAGGTGAAAATGTACATGGCTCCAGAGTTAGCCTTGTTAACCGACGGGAGCCTGAGATACAGTAGAACTGCCAAAAACAGTTTAGATATTTTGCAGGAAATAAAATCCTTCCTGCAGTGCAAGTGCAAGTTGACAGGATGCTGGCAAATGGGAAACTGAGGTCTCCTAGGAGACATGGGCGGACCTGCCTTAGGGCATATCCTGCATGATACAGACCACACATCAGCTCTGCTGAGTAAAGCCTTCACTATGCAAATGGAAATTATCCAGTTGCTGACACTCATAGGAATATTACAAAATCAAAGTTTCTCTCATATAAGAAAATACAAAATATGAGTACAGTGGACCCTTGACTTACCAATTCAATTCATTCCCGAGGCCTGATTGTAACTCAAGTTGGTCAAATGCCTTCAAAGTCTCTCTCCTGTATAATTTTAGGCCACACTTTCTTCTGGGAAGATCTCAGTGTCCTTAGAGAGACCCTGCCCAGGATTTCTCAGTGAACCCCACACAGGAGTGGGCGCTGTCCTGTTCCTTCCAGAGCTCTTTAGGGTTCAATCTGTGTCTGAGACCATCTGGAAGCATAAGCAGCTGACATTTGGGTCATTACTCAAGTTGTTCGCATGTCAGGCCAGTCATAATTCAAGGGTCTAATGTAATTTAATGTGTAAAGTACAGGAAAAATCAAAGCTATAGGGATGTATATATACTTTGTGGCCATCTGGAATTCGGAGAGATGAGAACACAGGAAGGGAAGAAATAAAAATGATCAGGGTGGAATGCACATGCAGCAGCTGTCTCTGGTGAATGAAATTATAGTGCATGACAAGCATACACTAAAAACCAAAACAAACTAACAAAAATAATGAAAGTCACCTGAGCTAATAGATAATGCATTTGTTCAATATTTGCTTTTCCCCTTCCCTCCAATTATAGGCTCTATTTAAATGTCTTTAAGATTGATGCTCAAGAATGCCAAGATAATGAAGCAGAAAAACTTACCTTCTATTCCCCAGTAGTGAAGTACTGAAAAAAAAGCATTCACAGAAATATCCAGGCATGGCCGGGGGTACACAGATGATTATAGTGCCTAGAAAAATGAGATAAATAAAGTAGGTCAAGTTTTCTATGTTGGCAAAAGATGTTATATATCAAGACAATGACTCAGTTGGTTAAAACAAAATAAAAGAAAACGAAACATTATGTTTGGTAAATGTTTGAGCAAGAAATGTTTAAAGAAGAGTAGGAGAAATATAAGCCTGTGTTGGATCATTATTACGTTACTATGTTTCCTAGTATTTAAAGGATAGAGAACCTTCAGAAAAAATATGAAGGGAGTTAAAATTATGAATGTGCAGTGTGTTTTAAAAAATATATTGGGAATAGGAGAGAGAGACAGAGACATGGGTAGAAAAATATATAGAAGGAATGAAAAAAGAGAAAGCAGGGGGAGAAATAAGGAAGGAGGAGAAAGGAAGAATGTGAAAGTGTGAAGGAAGAAGAGCAAAAGGAAGAAAGAAAGGGAAGAAGAAAGGAAGGAAAGAAGAAACAGAGAGAAAGGAAATAAGACGAATCCTTCAGGGGTTTGATTCCAGTGGAATGTCTTTGAATGACACCACACATCCAAATCAGTAAACTCTGGAGCAATCATTAGACACATAGCAAATTCTTTTACCATAAACAAGACAATTCATGAGGATGATCACTTGTAGCTCTGCATGGTTTGGAAGGCATTCGGAAAACTCTGCATTTTATAACACAATTTATATTGATCATAACATACCCAACTTAAATACTCAACATGCAAAATTTAAAAGAGAATTTATTTTAGCTGTTGGCTTCAGAGTTTTCAGTCCATGGTTGGTAAAAAGCAGTTGTGAGCATGCATGAGGAATAAGATAGAATAAAAGGACTGATAAAATATTCTACAGTAAATATTTATATATTTTAAAGAATATTTTACAGTAAAAGCACATTCTCATCAATCCTCCTCAAAATCCTTGTTGAACACACTTGTCCCATTGTTCTAGCCATTTTCTGCAGTGGCTCTGGAAGTCCTCTTTCCTAAGTGTCTTTAGTTGCATTCTTGCTCTTTTGACTTTAAAGAAGACCCAGAAACCACACAGTGCTAGATCAGGGAAGTAAGATAGAGGAGGACACAGTATTGTATTTTATCAGCTTGGCTTTCCATTGGAGGGTGCTCGGAAGCAGCATTCCTTGTAATTTGTATCACACCTTGTAAAGACCCTCAGGAAAGAGCACTCCAGAGCTGGTGCAAAAGGTAGCAAGAAGCAAGCATTAGACGAGTGTATTTGAAGCAAGAGGGAATATTTTGAGGAGAACTCATGGTAAGGTGTCTTTTGCTGTAATTTTATTTTCTAACATAAACACTCACCATATGTTTTGGTCACCCTGGACATCTCAGTATTAGAATGACTGATTGCTCGCTGGGGCTTGATATTCTTCTTTGATAACAATGTCTTCTTGAGAACACTAGGTGTTTTAGGAAGAGAGTAGTTACGTTCTGTGAATGTAACCCTTTGTGACATAAAACAATGCTGAGATTCCACCTAACTCCAGAAAGAATGGCTGCTATCATGAAATCAACCAATAACAAATACTGGCAGGGCTGTGGGGAAAGAGGAACCCTGCTCCACTGCTGGT
>NW_004624834.1:3078054-3092780 GCF_000247695.1 Heterocephalus glaber | reverse complement strand
ATTAGATCAATCACAACATGTTAGCCCAAATGATATAGTCAGCAATACCATAGCATCAAGCACGGCTTAGAAAATGTTAATTTGTGGTAGTTATTTATCTATCACTTTTAACTATGTGAGTTAAGTTAAAACCAAGGACCAACCTAATGTAAGTTTATAATGAATAAACTCTTCAATATAGCATCTTTCCCCTTCGGGGTGGGGAGCTGAAAGGAGTTGGAGAGGGAGGGACAGGTAGAAAGAACAGGTAAGATTAGCGGTGAGGCCAGAAGGCACAGGAAGATCACAGAAACTCTAAGAAGTTGTTACAGGCAAGAGAAAAAGGCAGAGTGAAAGAACAAAGATGTGAATAGAATCACCTAACAGCAACAGGGGGGCTAGATACCAAATTTACTTTCCTTTAAACCTGATGATAATCAAGAGAAGGAAAAAAAGAAGAAAAGAACAGTAAGGGAGAAATCCAAATTCAGTGCAGAAAGGAACAAATGGGGAGATGAGGAACAATGTGGAACAGTGAGAGAATGAGAGAGAGAGAGAAAGAGAAGATAAAAGAAAAGAAAGAAAAGTAAAACTTTGAAGAGTAGAAAAAAAGTAACAATTAAGAATTAAAAATAAGAAAAAAATTTTATTTTTCTTTTTTGCAAATAGCAATAGAAATTATGGGCCTCCTTCAGGGTTTGTCTCTGTTGTCACAGTAGGCAACATAGGAATCCCGGTGCATATACAAGTCAATGAGTCTCAACAAGGCAGCAGCAGACCCAGTACAGTGGTCTGATGTGCCTTTATTGTAGAGGTTCTCTTTACTTTTCTGCTGTGCTTCAGTTTTCATCAAGGAGCCTGAGAAGCCCTCTTTCTGTTACTAACTTCTGCTCTGTCTTGCGGCGCTCAGGACAAGGGTCTTTATAATCTCCTGTGCCTCTGTAGTAAGGGACCAGGTAGCAGAAAAGCCAGAAGGTAGGTGGTGCACCGGGGGCAGGGTGGGGGAAACTGAGCGTTGGAGGTGCCGGCTTGGCTAAGCTGACCTCACTGTGCCGTGGGCGTGGCCCGGGCCCGCCACAGGACCTTCAAGCTGCTTGCCTTGTCTCATTGGGGCGGTCGCTGGTCGCCGCAGCTTTGAGAGCGTCGGGTCTATCCAGAATCCTCTTCTGTTCTGGGAGCTGTGGCTCATTGACCCAGAAGCCTCCTCTGTGCTGGAAGCTGTGGAACGCCTATCAGCCGCAGTCTTGATATTTCTAGTGCAGAACCTCTGCAGTGAGTCCTAGTCTCCTGTGAGCCATGGCAGCACACAGCGAATTACAGGAAAGGTAGAAAAATGAGACTGAGAAAAAGCTGAGCTTTGGGTCTGATCAGCGCTGCTCTGGGCAGCAAAGATTTCAATCTCATTGTTGATTTACCATTTTAACTTTGATATGCCTTCTTTGTAGTGTCCTGTTACTGTCCTTTCCTTGAAAAATCATCTCTCTTTCACTCATATTCCTCCCAAAATATTGCAGCCACTTGTAAGTGGTACTGAAGTAGCAAGGCAATTGCATTTTCCATCGGTGAAAATGTGTCCAATCCACCTAAATTAATTTATCAAACGAATGTTGTTTCTCAAGAGCAACAAAGTTCCAAGTACCTGTGGTTACAGGTACCCAGTAGGTTAGGGGCTGAAGGGCTCTCAAATGAGCTCACAAATCTATTAAACGCTCAGGAAGTTTATGCCACAGTTGTCAAAACACAAATCACAATAAAGTAAATGTTCCTGCAAAGTCTAATATGTCCTTTCCTGGTGTAACCTGTAATCTAATAAAGAGGTAGTAATAAAGCATCTGAAAAATGCTGGAAACATACATCTTTAATTATATTCTAATCAGGCTCTGCAGAGAGGTATAAATTTAAAAACAAAAACCTAGTCAGATGAAGATTGTACATTACACATTTTTATAATAAAATGCATATATATATATACACATATATATTTGATGACTTCATGTAACAGGAGTGACATTTGGAAATTATTGGCATATTTTCAATTATGTACAAAGACCCCATTTTATTGTTTTTCCTCATTTTTAAATCATGTTTAAATTATTCATTGATTGGTTTGTATTTATTTTGTTGCTCTTGGCTTTTCTCATGGTGTTCTTTGAGATTTGTTGCACCGTATTTCTTCAGCAGTTGTAAGCAACAGCTGTTAATCTTTACATGGTTTACACAGTGAACATCAACTTTGGTCATATCAAGGGAAAAAAAAGGAACATTTGTTAAAAACTCATGGACTTTAAAGAAGCTTAGGCATTTCCAAATGTGTGAGGACCTTGGGCAATGATTGCCCTGTGGCTTTTTTTGTCTGAAATAATTCATAAAATATTCCCAGTGTGAACCAGATACCAAAACAACAACAATAAAATCTGACCTTGGGCTATAGAGTGAATGATTGAAAATTTGAATCACTTTTTCCAATGTTGCACTTATAATTAGCTGATGAAATTGCTCCAGAATCCTGGGATCTATTCACATGGATACAGTTAAGAACATAAATATGAACATATCTCATGGGGGTCATGTAGTTATTCTAAAAGATCATCTGCTCACAGTCCACCTTGTAAATGTTATTTTCTCTTTTCTTTCCCACTGATACACATTAAGCATAGCCTGCCTAGGCTGAAAAACAAAACAAAACAAAACCTTATTCTTCATCTGTCCTCACATGGACTTGTGTCTCCCTGAGGAACAGCAAGAATTTCAATGAATATTTGTTTTTCAGACATAAAGAATAACTTTTCATCATTTGTCAAAAAATGGATGTGTCTGGAGATCATAAAGCTTAGTGAAATAAATGTTAAATATCACATAATTACTCTAATATAATAAAGTTAAAATATATGTCATAAAGGAGCAATGGTAGGAAAGACAGAGGTAGATTCGGTGGTGACATGAAAGAAATCTAGGTATGGGAGAGAGGGGAATTTGAATCAATTCCTGAAATGAATGTCATTATCATGTATCACGAACATGCACTAATAAAAACTAAAATAAAGTGCTCTGAATTGTAAATGATTCCATCCCTAGGGCCCTTGTTTTCTCCACATGATTTGGGACTTTCATTTTTTAGTTTGGAAAGCTCATTGGCAGCATTGATTGGATTTTCTCCTGGAGAAGTATTTGTTGGTTTCAGGACAATCATCTTGTGTGTTGTAGGACTTCTGGTGAAATCTCTGATTTCTGTCTGTTAGAGGTCAATGGTTCTCAATTCATCCTGGGGAAACAAAAAGATTGTAAAAGTTCCAAAGATCCAGAATTACATCATGTCCTGAGATTCACTACTGTGTCCTTTTGTCAGAAATAACTGACTCCTTATTATTATTATTATTGTTATTATTATTATTTACTGTCTTCAAGGTTATTTCTTTGCTTTCACCACGACACTCTGATCCAATATGTTGTAAGATAAATGCTGTCTCAAGTTCCTCTTCAACTTCTGCTAATTCAGCATACAATTCTTCAGCAGAAAGATAAAAAATGATACAGATCCTAATAGGTATACAGACTGAGATGAAGAGACGTGCATATGTATTCGTAGAAATTGTCATGGACCTATTTAGAATCAGATGCTATATTCACGTCTAGGGTTTACAAGCTAATACATGCAACAAGTAGCTGATATTCAATTTATTATTGTTTATATTAATGCTATTTTCTCTGTGATTTATTTCTCCTTTGCTTTTTAACATATGCATATTGACAGATGAACACACTACACCTTCAAAGTGTAAATGAGACTTAAACTCATGATCTGTAGTCTAAATATGTTTAAAATAGCAATTACCTTTATGTTCGTATGTATTTATTACTACCATGCCTTAAAATCATTTCACTTCTACCACAGGTTTGCAGAGGACTAACAATTAGACTGATGATGAATAATAGCATTCCCTTACTTTAATATTTGAATACATGCTGATTTTCCACAGGTTAAACAAAATACTACACAACTCCCGCTTATTTTGAACACACTCATCCCATTGTCCTTGCCACTCTCTGGAGCAGCTCTGGAGTCTTGTTCCCCGACTGTCTTTAATTGTGCTATCCTGGCTGCCTTGATGTCCTGAATAGATTCAAAATGTTGACCTTTTGTGGTCATTTTGACATTGGGGAAGAGCCAGATCCTATGAATAAGGTGGATGAAGACACAGTGTCATGTTTTTCTGAGCCTGCCTTTTTATTAGATGGTACTTGTCAGCAGCATTCCCTGTATATCTGATCACATTTTATAAAGACATTCAGAAGAAAAGACTCCCAGAACTGCTTCACAAAGTGCTAAGAATGATGGGATGAATGTGTCAAAACAAAAGAGATTACTTTGAAGGGTACTCATGACATTGTACATTTTACTGTAATAAATTTATAAATTTAATCATTTCCTTACACTGCACTGCAAACTTACATGTTTCATTACACTGCACTGCAAACTAGTTCTCAGTGTGTTCTGATATTTTTGTTTAAAACTACCATTGAGTGTTTGGTGACAGAAATACACTTTGCCTGTCTTTGAAATAATTCTCCCTTCCACAACTCACATATTTGCTCTTTATCCATGCTGCATTATGATATTCCTCATTAAGTATCTATTTCACACACATTGCTGTGGCAAAGAATACATAAATTTGGATCCATCTCTGTAAAAAAAATATAAATACTTTTTTATTATTATGCTAATTGCAATGCTTCTTGTATACTAAGGCTTCAGCAAATAATTTAGGCAATGGAGGAAATAGAGCAAAATGTGTCTTGCAATCATTTACCAGAGAATCTCTTGAATGTTTCTCTTCACCATAAAGTAGACCTTCAAAGTAAATTGATATATTTATATCTTCTAGACTTAAAGACTCATAAAAATCAAACAGATCCTGAAGATATGACTGTGTTTGCCATGAACTCCAGCTTTCCCAGGAAAGTCTCTCTCTTCATTGTCTTCAGGTCTGTCTTCCTTCCAAACTTTTTAGGGGACTCCACAGTAGGTTCAGTCTGATACTGAGACCCCAACCAGAATCAGACACAATTTTAGGAATTAAAGTCAGAGGCTCAAACTCATGAAAGTAACCCAGAGTTTTAACTGTAATTTCATAACTGTCCACATGTCCGAAATCAACAAGATTTATTCCTTTAAGTGGAGCTAAATTTCAGTGACTTGATGTAAACAGCAAAGTAAATCATTCCACACCCAACTTCACATGAAGTCAGGTGGAACTAGGCTCTTAGTGGCTCCCTTTCATGGATCTGCTCTACATTATCAGCTGCGATGGATATGGTGGGCCAATCTGCAGAAATCTAAAGATGGGAAAGTGCCCTCCAGAAAGCACAGTAGATATCTTTTCTCCTTTCCACCAACAAACCTATGGTGTCCATTGTGCCAGTTTTTCACAGAAAAAAATAAAGATCCATTCTTAACAGGAATCACATGTCACTGAAAACCTCTCATTGTATTGACACATCTCTCTTCTCCAATATTGCTGAGAGCCATTCTATATAAATTTGGGGGATGTATAATAAGGAAGTCCACTGGCACACCCCGGTGTGGTAGTCAAGTAGAACTGTTGCATCAAAGTACTGCTATGACTTTTCATTCCTATCAATAGTGTGTGAGAACATCAGTTGTTCTATATTTGTGTCTCTCCTCAGTATCACTGACCAATTTCTCTACAGACACTGCTGTAAGTGTAGATTGTGTTTCACACTTCTTGATTGCATCAATATACCTAATATCTTTCTACATGTCTGTTTACTATCAGTATATCTTCTCCAGTTACTGTCTGTCCAAACAGTCCAGTGTGGGTTGGTTTGTGTGTTTTCTATTGAGTTTGGAGACTTCTTTATTTATTCTGGATCCAAGCCCTTTTTCTGATAGATGCACAGTATTGTCCCATAGTTCTGCATGGTGCAAGTGACGATCAAAGTATGGGCATGACTGGCTCTTTGTCCCTGCTATTTTCACATGTGGTATTCTTCCCACTTTCTATCATGCCTTTAATCCCTTTGTGCATCCAAATTCCCTCTTCTCATTAGTCACATTAGGAGCTATCACAACTGCAGCATAGTAAGCGAATTTTTCAGCACCCACCATGAAGTACACCCAAATATTAGTAAAAGGAAAAAAAATTGAACCGGCATTCAGGAACTGGTGCTAAAACACAACTTTTAACATAATTCTTCACTTTCTTTCTCAGAGTATGTTAAACAAAAACGACTGATTTTCAAAAGTCTACAACATCTTTGTATCTCTTGGATAAATGTCTCCCACAGGGGATGTGTTAAGATCAGGCATTTAATTGTGCTAATATTATGTTATGTACTTTGCCATACCTTTTTGCGATGGAACATCACTCTTCATTTTATTATTATTAGCCCACGTTTGGAGTGCATAATGATTATATTCCTTGTGTGGAGGTGGAGCAAGCACATCACATGTCTTAATTCCCTCTCATGCCCTTTACTCCTCCTTGTCCTTCTCCCTCCATCTCTTCTCCCTTTCCATGTGAGAAAGATCTTTCTCCCTAGGTCTTGTTACCTTTCTTTCATTTTGCTCTTTATTTATAGTTTGGGTTTCTCATATGAGAGAAGTCATGTGATAGTGAAGCGTGTGTGTCTGATTTATTTCACATAACAATATGGTCTCCAGGTGCATCCATTTTCCTACAAGTGATTTAAGTTTATTCTTCTCTAAGGGTTCCACGGACACAGCCCTATATAATATAAGCTTCTATGCTGTTACACATTAGCTGTTGCGGTCACCTTTACCAATGTCACTTATGTCTTAGCAATAAAATTGCAGTTGATATTATGACAATGCTAAGCTGGTTGCAATCTTTGAGTCCATCTTCTATAGCAAGGTCACCTGCACAAGTCCTGTCTCCTGGACGGAAACATAATCTGACTTTGTACCACTTGTCTCTGATAGGTGTTATTATGTGTGCGTGCTTTCGTCTTAATTGCTCTCTCTTGAGATACATGGGAGTGGATACATTTTTAATTAAATATGGGATTTTTTTAATCCACTAAAATGTAAAATAGATTCCCTTCCATCTTCTCCCTTCTTTCCTTCTACAATTTCAATTATATGTGTGTAGAATTTCTTGCTAAGCCTTGGGCTTATATCAGATTTCATCTACCTCCTGTAATTTGGTGATTAAAAACTACACTTGGGATTCATGGAGAAAATCCAGAAACATGCTACATGGCATGAGCAGCAGTGGGTCTGTATGCCTTACCTTACTTTACCATCTCTTTCTGCTTAACCCTACATCCCAGCACATTACTCCCTTTCAACCATGTAATGATTCAAATGTTTCTCATGTCAGTTTAGGAAAACAGGGTCTTGTTTCTCTATGGATTTCAGCCAGCCAGCATGATTGCCATTGAATGGGACATTTCCGCTTCATTCTCAAACTCCTTCAATGAACTTTTTTGTTTGTTTTTTTCTTGGTACCAAGGATTGAACTCAGGATCCAATGACCTTTTAAAAGACTATTCTTATTCTAATCACTCAGCCTCACCTCTCAAGTGACATCTGACAGAAAATTTGCATTACATGACAAAGTAGTGGAATAGTTCATGTTTCCCTCTCTAACATGACATTCTCAGGAATTACTCTTAATAAGAATGATCTCTTCATGTAAAGGTACAAGTTCCCAATGATGAATGTCATTGTATTGTATACCTAAAATGTACCAATAAACCTAAGTAAAACAAAAAAAGAATTATCTCCTATTCCATTGAACACAAAGTTTTTTGAGAGTTATGTTCAAGTAGACATTTCTGTGTGTTGCAAATTTGGTAAGTTTCTTCAAAGACATGTGTATTTATATCAGTTTAATCAATTGTGAATACAGAAACATTCAGTAGGACACAGTTTGGGTGGGGAAGGAGAGCCATTAAACAGGATTTATGGTGTCACGGGAAAGACAAAGCAAGTTTGTTCTTCACTGACCATTTTGATGCCACAGAGAGGTGATGATAAAAATATGCCCGCCTCTTCATCATCTATGGGAATGGAGATAAAAGTAAAATGTAGCTGAGCTTTTCTCATATTTTTGTTTCCTTTCTCTTCTTTCCTTCCCCTATTACTCTCAATTCCTCTTTTCCCTCCTCTTTGGACCTTTTCTTCCTATTTCACATTATGTATTATACATTTTGATCCTCTTTTCCACTTTCACACCAGAAAAACTACTCAATATTAACACATGTGTGTCCTATTTATTTCACTTAAAAACAAAAGTAAAGTCTTTATAAATAGGGAGGGATGGAGAAGTTGAAGGGAGGGCAGGGGAATGGGGGAAAACATAAGAACCAAAGTATACCATGTAAGGGTACAAATTCCCAATGATGAATGTCTTACATTGCATACCTAAAATGTATCAATAAACTTAATGAATAAAAGAAAATGTAGCTGAGCTGATGTTAATGAGATGATGTTGTGGAGAGGGTAAATAGCAATGGTAAACATCTATGAATGGAGACTCTAGTGGAGATAAACATCTATGAATGGAGACTGGTGGAGATAAACACCTATGAATGGAGACTCTGGTGCAGATAAACACCTATGAATGGAGATTCTAGTGGAGATAAACACCTATGAATGGAGATTCTAGTGGAGATAAACACCTACGAATGGAGACTAATGGAGATAAACATCTATGAATGGAGACTGGTAGAGATAAACACCTATGAATGGAGACTCTAGTGGAGATAAATATTTATGAATGGAGACTCTAGTGGAGATAAACACCTATGAATGGAGACTGGTGGAGATAAACACCTATGAATGGATACATATATGGCCATACCCTGCTCTCTTTCCAGGCCTGCATCTATATATTATCTTGACTGCATTCTATAAGGAACATTTCTGTGACAAAGTGATAGCGAATCTTTTAGAGCTTTCAATGGCAACAAATAGCTAGCTGTGGCGTGCATGGCATAGATTCACCACCACTGCCCTACGTCAAGACTTATGTTAAGTTTCTAAGATGCATATTAAAGTCTAGCACACATATAAAATGATGTGAAGTCCGGGTGCCATTCATAACTTCTATAACTCTCCACTAGACTTATAGAGTATTTTTCCAGAACAAGACAACTTATTCACAAAGGAATTCATTGAGTTGATAACATTGATGGTGCAGTGTTTCCAAAAACCCCTTCATTTTACTCCCAAAATAAAATTATACAGATATGTATATAATTTTTAAACCTCTGGTGGCTGTTATTTATTTCATCGCTTAGGAACACACACTAATATAAATCATTTCTTTGACACCTTTCATGAGTGACTGTTTTGTTAATAAAACCTCAAATATCCTAACAAGAAAAAGGTCCTCAAAAAGTAAAATACTAGGAGAGGTAAGTACCTGTTTATACTCGCCATAGCTATGTCGTTAATCGGGACAGGTGTCTGTGAAAGAAAATAAACAGAAAAGGGAGGGATTTTTTTAAAAAAAGATTATTGGAAATTTTCAGGGTTAACAAGAAATTTTAATTTCAACTCAACAGCCAATTTTCTAAAAGAGAAAGAAAATCTGAAACGCAGATGATCACGATGTGTTTTCAGTTCAGAGAAAAAGTCTTTTTATACTTCAGGGTGAAGGTCAGAGATTGTCCTGTCTCAGTGAGATATCTTATGCCTTCCAGTGAAATGTTGCAATAGGTAGTGAGTTCTTCAAACTTCGTCCTCTCCCCCTACTCAGACCGCTTCCTTACTCTGCATCCCATGGGAAATGATAAGGGAGAGAGAGGTCCAGGACAGGCTCACCTCATTCCAAGAACGCACCTTGGGCCACACTACACCGTCACCTGGTAAATCCCACCATTCCAACCCTTGGTCCCTTCCTGCAAGTGAATGTGCACCGCCCATGATTAGCAACTTGGATGAGAGCAGTAGCTCACATCTTAACATTTAACATCTTATCTTAATTTTCCCCATTCTTCAGACCACAGAGGACATGGAGGATTATTTATGCTGTGGGCCTCAGCACCTCCAGATCATATGCATTCTCTGAAACACATCCCGGATGCAGTAATGGTTGGATCTGAAAGTCAGGAATCCCTGCATGTAGTATCTTCTCATGTTGCCTCTTTCTACATTCTAGAACCTATCATCAATCCTATATGGTCTCCAAAACACATTCAGGACATGACTATTGCACTTACATTTGGGCATCCTTCCATATGTATGTTCTCATTTTTAGATGTTCGTTGACCCTTGAGAGTCCCTCCCCTATTGTTCTAGGAACATAGTTAAAAGAGGATAGAAAAATGATCTGAACTAAAATTTTTAAAAAAGAAAATTATCTGAACTTTCCATGAAGCATATTAGCCATGTCATCTCTGTTGGTAGCAAAAATTAAAATAGAAAAAAAATAAAACCAGTAATTCTTACTTTATGGTTGGCAAACCAAAGTTCAACCACCATCTGCATGAAATGTAGATTGAATACCAGAAAGATTAAAATGCATCTGCCAATCACCCTGTGTGTTACCTACCAATATCTACTTATTTAGAAGTCAGGATGGGTGATTTGACTAAGAACACTGTCTTTGAATAGCCCACAAAATTTTGTGTTGATTCATAAAGCAAGAAGTTTGTGTCTACATCAGTCTTCAACAACCATGACAAAATGAAGAGTTTGCAGTTGAGACCAATTAAGTCTTGACTCCTAGAAAGACATTAGTCTGCTGAATTAGGGTTTTAAATCTCTGTTGACGTATTCCAACATGTAGGATGCTAGAAAATTGCATCAGGGATGAAATAGGACTAGTGTGAAAGTACGAGTGAAATAGTTCAATCTTGGAAGCAGCCTGTATGTCCATCAACAGATGAGTGGATAAAAAGAATGTGGTGTGTACACCAAATGGAGTACTACTCTGCCATTAATTAAGGATAAACCAGAGTCATTCTTGGGGAAAAAAATGCACCTTGAGACCATAACGTTCTGTTAAATCGATCAGACACATAAGTTCAGTGTCATGTGGTTTCTCTTATCTAAGAAGCCCAAAGTGTAAATAAGTTAAAGTGCAAAATAAAAGAGAGATAATAGGAAATAAAGAGACAGGTATTTTGGCCAATGGGAAGGGGACTAAGAATGGAGACAGGGGAGAGGGAGTTGAAGTAGCCACAAGAGTGCCACTAAAGGCACTCGTGAAAGAGGACTTCCAGGACTGCATCAGAAAGTGGCAAGAATGATGAGAAAAGTGTGTTCAAAATGAAGGGGAAGTAAAAAGAATTAGGCTGTGTCATTGTCATGTACCATGCATGTGAGCATCATGTGCTGCAAATATGCACTAACACAATAAAAGTTCAAGTAGAAGAAGTGTGTCTGATCATTAGGATAGTCTTCCAACAGAGATACTGAATTTTCTTCTTTATTTTGAAGTGACAACAGTTAGGCATCTTAGACTCAATCCGGCTGGGGATTGGAGTCTTGGGGCTGAAACCACTTCTGCACAAGAGCACTCAAAAAAAAAAAAAATAATCCATCCACGTACATTTTTTTTTACCTCAATAAAAACATAGCTGACGTTAAAGGGCTTGCCCTGCATAAATGAGGTGTAGTACTTACCAAGTGCCAAAGTAAGATGTGTATTATGCAGAATATCCTCCAAATAGATTGCACAAATTACCATGAAGTTGCTTGATTTATAAATTATTTCAAAGATGTTGCCACCTGGAACTATAGTCACACAAAACATGTTCAAATCTCAAACCAACAGACTCTTTCCCATTTGAGCTCTGACATGTCTTATTTGTAAAATACAAGAACTGACCCTTCCTTGAATAACAATCTCTATTTCCCGGGGAGTTCTCCATAAGATGTAAGGGTCAACTGTTAGAAGAGGGTTAAGGGAACAATTCGATACCCCAACTTAACTGAGTGAAACTTTCCAGTCCTCCAAATGTACCTAAATCTTAGCAGAGCAAATATTGTTTTGTGAGAGAATACTTCCCCATTGCAGGACCTGTAGCTCTATTGTGGGTTGGCCCCTCCATTCCCTTGAAAACAGGAATTTAATGGCCCCACTACCAGGCACAGCCTTTATTAGAAAGTAATTTCACAAATATAAACTTAGGTAAAAGTTGTCAGACCTATAGAAATTGGGCATTCTATACTTACCCATTAATAGCACACAAGATAATAGAGAAAAAGAGATTCTAGTAAAGCTATTGTAAAATGCCAGGCACATTGCATTCCAGTTAGACCAGTTAGTGGTCAGTCATAGGGAAATTAAAAATACAAACCTCTTTCGTGGAACAGGAGACCAAAACACTGCACAGTTTATCACTGAAAATGCTGCCTTCAGGTGTTGAGTCATTCAATAATATGTGATTCTCGGCTATTTGTACTTACTATAAATTAGAGACAACACATATTTGTCCAATTTGTTTTTCAATAACACTCAAATTTTGGACTTTTTTTTTTAAAAAACCTTGTGATCCTTTTAGCCATTTTCATTCTCATTTTAGTAATTTATTTGACCATCATCAATTTATAGCACATGACTCTTAATGCTTAAATACTTCAGTGACCGTCAAGTTGACTCAGATTAGGTCAAGAAAAGAAACACAGTGATACCTTGGTTCATGAACTTAGTTCTTTCCACCCTTCCGGTCACAATCCAAATTAGACAAGAACTGAATCACATTCAACGGTTAGGTTCAGTGTTGGCTTATGGGAAAATTTGACTCTGTTCTTGTTCAATTTGGTTTGCCACCAGAACTGGTCATGAACAGAGGTACCACCGCATTTTAAAAAAATAATTGCGCTTTTAAGTAGGTCTGATGGCTTTTCCTTCTCTGAGAGCCAGAGGTGGTTATATTGGGACTTGCTCTAGAATTCATTCGTGGTACCAATGAAGGACTAGAACTCAGGTGACAAATAATTTACCTTTGCCACAAAAGACACAAAAGACAGTGAAGGCTTTGGAAACTGAAGTAGCTTTCCCAAGGTTGTGTTTGTCAATAACAAGGGAAATTGATCTATAATGCAAACATCTAAGTATGTGAAACAGAACTAACCACAAATTTCAATGCACCCTAGGCTTGGGGCATGCAATCCTATCAGGAGGTCAGGTACTCACGATCAACTGTGTACAGTCTGTATTCTCCAGCACTGCTGGCATTTGCAACAAAGAGTTTGCATTCTCCATTCAACCTTAAAAACAAAACAATGAAATATCCCTCATTCCTCATGCAACTTTCCATCTTCCTTTATTTCACCAGAGAAGTTCCAAGAGCTACAGTGCTGTATGAATGTGTGCTAGAGATTAAATCCAAACTAAGCACACACTCCACTAATCAGCTGCACCACCAACCTTACAATATAGTGATTCCTCGGTTCATGCACATTTATGTTTATGAAAATTCGGTTTGCAAACTATTTTTCTTCATATAACCTCCACCACACTTGTTCTTTACTATGGATGTTTAGATGGAAAATAAATGATATCATTTTCTCATGTTAGTAGCTAATTCTATGCTTATTTTCTACATGATGAACATAAAATTCAGATTTTTTCATGAAAATGTTGCAGTGCATTCCTGTATTTGTTTCCAGATTTATAGGTTGCAGTTATTTCATATACATCAAGCACGATCACACGATAAAATCAACATCTCCTAAATTCATGATGATATTTGAAATACCTCTGTGACTAATAGTTCCCATTTTTTGATCCTAGATTTAAAAGTATTTAGTTCTAAGAAATGAAAGATGATAACTGTGCATGAAGTTTCTCATTGAAGAACTGCAAAATTCTTCAATTGTCAATGCTTCAGTATAGCAATTGTCTTAAGAATTTTTCAACACTATTGATTAAAACTTGAACCATTTGGAACAGGATTAAATATGTGTACTTTTTAATTTATCATTTTTTGTTGACACAGTTAACATTTTCCCCCAAGGCACTAAGCATTCCTCAGATGTTTGCTTTGTTCATAGACTTACTCACCTGCTGACTGAAATCTGCAGGCTGGAGAATCTTGTATAGCCTTTCTCATTGAAATGGACATTCAAAGGTACTTTATATACTCTCTTTCCAGTACATGCAAAAACAGTGAAAACATCAACTCAGATCTTTTGGCTCTGAGAGCAATGAACACACATTTGAAGCTGCCAAAGTTTCTACCTAGCCGCCTTGAGTCTTGGTTTTCAACAATGTCAACACAAAAGACCTATCAAACTCCAACTATATAATAAAACACCACAAGATATCCTACACTATGCAGATTAAAAAATATCTCAGAGCATTATTTTAAGAATGAATTTTGTGACCATTGACCATGACACACCAATTTGAAGGGATTAAAAAATGCCCAGCAGACCAATAAAGGACAGTTCTGAGCATGTCTGTGAATGATTGACATAGATCCCAACAAACTGGGGGGGAAGACTCACCCTGAAGGTGGGTGGAAACAACCAATAAGCATGATGGCTTGGACGGGAAAAAAAGGGGAAAGAAGGAAGTGTGTCTGTTTTGGAGGAGTTCCACTTTTTGACGTTCTCTTTTGGATATTGATGTCCAATTTCTTCAGTATTCCAACTTGCATCCCTGATCCCTCTTCTTTTGGGCCTTCCATCTTCTTGGGCTGAACATCTACAGGTCCTTCTGTCTCTCTAGCACACAGGCAGCCATGGTGAACTCTCCTGCCTCTACTTCTGTAAACCTACCTTAGGAATCCCCTTGCATATTAAT
>NW_004624834.1:3038138-3065267 GCF_000247695.1 Heterocephalus glaber | reverse complement strand
CTGATGCTCTGCCCCCTCTTACGTGTACCTATCCGCATTCGCCACATGACTATCCGTGATTGGTTGGTTCAGGGGTACTTATTCTAGGGACGGGTGCTCCCCTGGGGTAGAAGAAAAGGAATGTTACGTTTTCCTGAATAAACTGCTAGAAGAAGAGCGTTGGTGTTGCGTCGTCATTGCTGGTCAAAGGCGAACGCGACAGGCATATTTAATGAAGTCACTGTTTTTCATTGGAAGATCTTGTTTACATCTTCTCCACACATCCTGCTTGGCAAAGATGGGCTGTGAGTGACAGGATTTTATTTTTCTAATGGGATTAATAATCAGTAAACCTCAAGTTGAGTTGTATAATAATTGACCTTTTAGTGTGAGAGAGGACAGTCCACACTCAATGTTTCAAGGGCATCAATTTTTCTTTTCTCTTGCCTATTGATTTCTCATGTGAAGTTGGTGTACAAGATGTGTTTCACCAACTACTAAGCTGTTTCACTAAGTGCCTAACCTTAAACTGACTTTGTAAGAGTAACTACGGTGCCCCCATTTTTACAAAAATTTACTTCAGGTTTAATTATAATAAAATCTTGCTATCAAAATGACCCACAGTGGAGTCTATATTAAAATCTGAAAATGAACTTTAAGAAAAAAGATTTCTTAATTCATATTATACTTCTGAATCATTCCCAAGTACAACAGTAATGTTTCTTTTTGCTCAATGTGCAATATCCAAGATTACAAGAATTGATTGAAATCTGAAGCATGTATAGGGTGGGCTGGGGATTTAGCTCAGTGGCACCATACTCACCTCGCAAGTGCAAGGACCTGAGTTTAATCCCTGGTACCAAAAACAAACAAACATACAAACAAAGAAACAAAAAACAACAACAACAAAACAAGTATGTCTAGGAGAATTCTTCCTTATAAGCAGCTGCTGATACAGATACTCAAGTATTGTAAACCCATCTTCTTATACTCTCCATCAGTAACCAACTCAAATTATGGTAAATATTTACAGTGCTTTCCAAACAACCACACAATGTGCTATCATACCCATATTATCAATCACCCCTACTATACTCATCAAACGAAACAAACACACAATCGGATGTACAGTGATACCTAACATGAAAATAAAGACAGAAATTTAATAGAAAGTCCCTGAGCTACTTAAAATCTATAATTCAATTCTGAAGTTTAACTGAAAGATGCGTTTTGAATACCCTAATTGAAAGGAAGATTATACTGCAAGTTTCCAATGTTCAATGTTAATAAATGTTCATTTTCAGTAATGTATCCAAGCATGAGAATTTTTCTCCTTTCAGCATCCTGAAAATGTCTGTTTACAATAAAACCTTGGATTGGAAGAACTTGTTTGTGAATGTTCTGCAAAATGGGGAAAAATTTCTAATAAATTTTAACAATGAGCGAGCCCTTGCAATGTGACTAGGGCATGATGTCCAACATCACAGGATCACAGCTTAGTCAAAGATATTCTCTCCCTCTCTCTCTCTTTCTCTTTCTCCCCCCCCCCTCTTTCTGTCTCTTGCTGTGGTATTCAGGGTGATCATCTCCCATGCTCCAGTGTTCCATCTCAGACCACGGTGTTTGGCAGAAATCAGTGATTTTTTTAGAATGTTGGATGTGCTCACTACTGACAGCAGTGTACTTTTATCACTTCAGCACCTATGGAGAATCCTTTCTTTTTTCACATAACAATAAAATCACACAAAATATCTATCAATAGAAATGGTTTGCTTTATTGTAATCAGGTTGCCTTGAACCTGATTACTTATCAGGCTCTGCTGCCTTATTGGCAGTTACATTAAACCCATTCTATGTTAAGAGTTTATTAACATTGTACTGCAGTCAACACACTTGTGAGTGTGTGCACCAAAGCACTATTTGAGCCATGTGTCCAAGTGATCAAAGAAAATAACCTCAACCTCAAAGAGTTATGGAAAATTCATTCCATGTCATCAACTGTCTTAAGATCATGGATGAACCCTGGGATGGGGTCACCTAGAGAATCCTCAATTCTATTTGGCAAACCGTGTGGTCTGATTGCATCTTGGAAATGCCGTAGAGGGGCTTTCCCATGAGCAAGAGTCACCATTTGTCTCTGAAACTGTGTCCTTAGGGAAGACTGTAGGACTGGATGTGAATGAGGGTGACATTCAGGAGCTGAGGAGGAGGACCACTGCCAGGAGCTGAAACCCAGCCTCCCAGGATGAATCTGCTTTGCAACAACAGCAAGAGGTTATGGATGAGATCTCATCTCCAAAGGAGGAGGAGAAAAAGGTGAGGGAATCCATTACTTCAAATGAGCTTAGGGACATGGAAAATGTGGCAAACTGCAAAATCTGTGGAAAGGCATTACCCAAATGAGGTGTAGCAGGGATCAAACTCAGGTCCTTGTGCTTACAAGGCAGGCAGCAGAACCACTGAGCTAAATCTCCGGCCTCATTTTGGTCTTTATTATACTTTCACTTTCTCATGTAGGAGAAACCAGGAAATATTGAAGCTTGTGTGTCTTATTTATTTCAAATAATATCACAGTCTCAAGGTGCATTCATTTACCTAAAAAATATCTCAGGTGTATCCTTCTTCATGGGAGAGTAATACTTCATTATGTATAAAAATACCACATTTCTATTATCCATTCTTCTGTTGATGGGCATATTTTCTGCTTTCAAGATTTTGTTATTATGAGTTGTGATGCTATAAAGATAGAAATGCAGATGTCATTGCATTATGAAAGCATTGATAGAATTTTAATTAACTTTCATTACTTTCTCATGCCCATAGTCTGTATGAACTGATTTTTCCAGAGTATGTCTCTGTCATCATCCATAGTAAAGAAGGACTGGAAGAGAGATTGACACAGTGCAAGAATGAGAGAGAGGAGAGAGGGAGTGAAGAGAAGAAAGGAAGGAAGGAAGGAAGGAGGGAGGAAGGAAGAGAGGGAAAGAGGGAGGGAAAGTGCAACATTTTAAAAGCTGAGAAAGAATAACTGTAATACTTCTTTGTATATTTGTGTGCAGGTGTATGTTATAGATAGTGTCTACATATTTGTGTTTTTTAGTTGCTTAGTTGATAGAGAATTTTGGAAATCCAGATGTGAGCAGATATGAGAGGACAAGAAATGGAGGAGAAAGTAAAAATGATTAAGACGCTCTGTGTACATGGCCCATTCCCCTGTATGAAGGGAACACTGAAGCATCACACACCTATACCTACTGAAGACAGAGACTCAAAAATGAAAATAAGAACAGGAAAAACAGCAGGAAAAGTCCTCACACCAAACTGTGCATAATATGAGCCCATGTTTCAGACAACAACAGCAATCGTGCAGGATTCTATGCGTATGATTGAAAATAATTCAAAATCATTTTCAAATACCAATTCTTTAATAGGAATTTACTGTATGGTAAAAATATTTTATTTTCTTACATAAGTGTTTTAATGAGGTATTCTAGTTTTGGTCTGGGAAGTTATTTCATAAAAATATTAGAGGGGTGTAATTAAGATCCAACTCATAACATATATGCCTGACATTTTTAATAACTTCATGAAAATACTTTAAAATTTTTTCTCTTGTGATAAAATGATGTCTGAGTATATGTTAACTTTACACTTAATGTGATATATTTTAGCACTGTGATTGATTATAACATTGGGTGGGATCTGGTGACAAATTTCCTGATGATTTTAAAAAATTGACATTTTGAACTGGTTTCAGATGGTGGAAAAACAATTTTCCTACATCCCCCTCTGTCTCGATAAAGCCTATTCCCTGTTTCCTATATTATAGCAATACACATATCTGTGTTTATATCTATTCTCATTCTTACTCTTGGGAATACATTTAATGAGACATAATTCTTTAATGGGTCATTCATGAAATATCTTTTTATATTTAAATAATATACTGAATGCACAGCAACTGCAATGATGTCATTTACATAGGAAAAATAATAGAAATTTTCAATTTTTTTGCAGTCTATAGTAGGTTTAACTAGTACTCCATGATAGAGAAACGCATGAAATATAACTTCTGGGAATTGTCCTCAGATATCATTAACCCTAATATTCCACTCTTATGGTTAAGGAGGTATGTAAATTATTCCAAGGATGTAGAAGGATCTAAAAGCTATAAAGTTTCATTAATTTTCCAAAGGCAATTTAGTAATTAGTAGCAGAATTTATTCTAGAAACCAGACATCCAGGTATGAGAAATCGAGCTGAGATTATAAATATGCATACATTTCATTATTCAAGTCATGCATTCATCCCACAATATGATAGACTCACAATCTGTACTGTAAATATCATTTTCTGTTTGTGTTCCTATGACTGTGATATTTGCACCTTCCATTCAACCGTAAAAACAAACACGAAAGTCCTTATTCGTAATCCATCTTCCCATGTGTGCATATTTTGCTTGACTAACTTAAAGAGCTACAACTGATGAGAGGGGCCAAAAATAATAGATGGTTTCAGTCTTTTACTCATTGATCAACTCCATTTCTTTGGAGCCCCGTAATTATATTACAGGGTGGTGTGACTGTGTTAAGTATTCATTGTTCAATTTCATTCCTGGGTGTCCATGTAGACTTCCTATACTTTCTGGGATTCAGTCAATTATCACTTGCTGGCACTCAGCACATGCCCTGAAATCTCATGCCCAATTGTGAGAGTGAGAAACGTCTCTCCAGGTAGCCGCTGCTGGGCTGTGTAAGGGGACAGGTCCACCCCACAAGGAGGATTCTGCTCCAATGCTTTTATTTCAACACTTCTTGAGTTACTTGTTACAGTGTCCTAAAAATCATTCTCTGTCTTCCTGTATATTCTTCTCCCCCTAGTGATCAGAGGCTGTCACTCTCTAAGGTACTTGTCACCTTCTGCTAGCTGAGAGGACAACTATTTAGCAAGAATGAAGGGTTGTACATCTCAATTATAATTGGGAAACAGACACAGAGACCCGAATACGAGCCTACATATTTAGAAACATCCATTCTATTCCAATCTGAACAGTAAACATCCTTATTGATACCTCAACCTTCTTGTGACTCAGATTTGAGTTTCTTATTGCTGATTTTGATACTATATTTTTGGCACAATGGGCTGTTTTTCTGCATTTTTGTATTTCGTGTCTTAGGGTCAACACCTTATCAGATCAAAACGTTGAAACTTTATCAGGTAGTTATTAAACTCCTGATATGCAGTGTACTTTTAAAATAAGAATTCCACTCATTTCCATAGCCACATATTCCATTGCTAATATCATTACCTGTCATTTTCTCAAATTCACTCTCTATCACCTTAAATTCCAAGGACTGATAATTACATATAAAATAATGAAGTTATTCTCTTATTCCTCTACATACACCTGTGCTGATTTCCGACAAGATCACCGTACGCTGGAACGTTGTATGGAAATTTGTTCTATGCCATTTATATCCCAATTAACAACTTTAGAACACTCAGGATTTAACTGAAACGTGGAGTTATAGGAAAAACTTTAAGTCATTTGTCAAGTGACAATGCACATTCTTGGCTTTTGTAATCAGAATCACTACTGTTCCATTTGTTGGTCATAATGATTTATTTTATTTTTTACAAATATCGTGTCTTCCCATTGAGCTGGTGTAGATCATATGTCAAATTGACTTATTCTGGGAATGGCTGTGCTTGGTCTCTAAATCTAGTCTAGTTTCAATGGAGAGCATATGTAAGATTGGACCTCAAGAGTCAAAGGGACAGCTTCTCTATCAAAAGAAAAAAATGAATTGGTACTTTGACACGTGGCTTTCTTATTTTATTACTTCATGTTATTTATTTCTAGACTGCTACTTGGAATAGAACCCAGGGCTTTAACACTGAGCTACATACCCAGCATATTTATTTTGCCTTCTAAAAATTTTGACTCTGGGTCTCACTAATTCAATAGTTGGTCCAGGCCAGCCTAGAACCTGTGATCTACCTGCCTCAGTCTTTTAGAATGGCCACAGGGCAAGCCAGGATCATGAGGCCCAGTTTGAAATGTTTCCCTAAACATACCCAGTGACTCCTCTGAGATATGTCTAGGTTCCTGCAATTGAAGGTATAGGTGCTATATTCCATTTCAGCCAACGGAGAGGGGTCCATCTTTAATTTTAGAAACTGAGTGTAAACATAACCCTGGAAGACAGCAATGTAATATCGGACTTGTAGATCAATATTTTGTGCTTCATCTTCAGTAGCAATAATTGGGGTTGGAGAGAAAATAATGCAGATGTCTTTGGAAGTCCTGCTACATATTATGGAATCTCACGTTCACTAGTAAGGGCTATTGTTATTCCCATTCAAGCTTCTCTTGATTCAAATCTTATTAGTAAGATAAGAGAACATCACATGCAACCTCTCATTGCCAAGCAGGAAATGAGATGTTAAGGATGAAGGTCAGAGGAGCAACCATGGGTTCATTACAGGTCATACCAATGGAGCAGTGCCATGAAAGGGGCATCAGCTCAGGCTCCCTTCAGCTTTTCCCCTGCTCTGATCTTCTGGAGAAGAAAGGTGAATCCAACATGATGCCAATTCTTCTGCTTGCTCTTGCAGTGGCTCTAGCTTGTGCTGTACCTCTAAACTCTGATGAGGTAACATGAATAATCTGGTCTTGAGTGAGAACTTCCTGTGTTTGTGTGTGTGTGTGTGTTGCTCTTTTTATTTTTCATACTGAATTCACATTTTATAAAATTGTTTCATGCACATCATTATTTGCAAAACAGAGTGGACACTTGACTTAGGAACTCAATTCGTTTTGACGGCTGGTTGTAACTCACGTTGGTCAATGAAGGCTCAGGCTCCTCTACACAGCCTTTAGAGTCTCTCTCCTGTACACAGACAGATCTATGTCCTTAGAGAGAGCCTGACCCAGGATTTCTCTGTGAACCCCACACAGGAGAGGATGCTGTCTTATTCCTTCCAGAGCTCTTTAAGGGTTCAGTCTGTGTCTGAGACCATCTGGAAATACAAGTGGCTGGCATTCACATTGTAACACAAGACTTTGCTCATAAGTTAAAACTAAAACTCTGGTCATGACCTAAGTTGTTCATATGTCAGGCTGGTCATAACTCAAGGGTCCACTGTAATGTTTGGGAATATCTTTTTTTCTATCACTTTAGTCTCTAACCCTAACCCTAACACTCCCCGTGAAACCAGAAGTGGATAAGGGAACAAGATTTATTGTTTTTTGTTGAGCTCAGTGAAACATGGAAGAAATCCACTAATCTTTCCAGTGTGATCTTTCCTTTGCAGGTCAGTTGAAACTGGACGAGCATTCTCGGCAGCTAACAAAGTAGAGAAGATAGAAGAGAATGGAGACCTGTGAGCCCATTTCCATTATGGGCAGTGTCTCAAAGGGTGTGCTAAGCTCTATGTCAGGTTTACACCAAGTAAGTAAAACTCATAGCGATTTAAATGAATGAAGCCATCCAACTGCTGATATATGGTCTTCTGTCCATAATGAAAATGAAAAATAATGAAGACAAAGGTGGCTACGCACTTGAGATATAAATATAAAATTGTAATCCTCATATCCAAACATGAGGTGTGAATGCAGATATATTTATGTTTATATCTCTGCCCATTCATTTCATCCCCATGTTTATCTACATCTCTACTACCAGTGCAATCTAAATCAACTGCAACCTTCTTGCTGAATAAATATTATCAAATGAAAAGATGTCGAAGAATTGTTGAGAGAGTAAGGACTTCAGCACCAACACCACCAGCAGCATTTGTAGAAAAGGCACCAAACTGCCTTGTAGGACAGAGAAATGAGGTTATGTCAAAACCATATAGCAACAATCTTCCTTGTGAATTGAGATTGTGTGTTTCCAAGGGCCACCTTTGGCCGCACTGCAGATGTTTCTGGCTGTCTGGATTAGGGGCAAATGATAGGGTAAAGGCCAGTGCTGCTGGCAGGAACCACACAAAAGACAGAAAGGCTGATGGGATCTTCATGGCTCAGCCACTCAACTGGCCATTATCAAATTCAGTGACTCGGAAGTAGAATCAGAAGCTCCAATGTAATGCACAAATTTATGTATTATTTTCAACAGCTCAAATGCACTACAAGTCTTGTTGATCCTGAAGGAGAGGGAGCAAATGGATGAGAAATAGGATTGTTTGTTGTTCTGTATTTCAGGAAGGATGGAGAATTCCAAACATTCATGGTGTTGGGAATAAAAAGAGAGGAAGATGACATTTACCTTGCTGATTGTGAGTACCTGACCTGAGGATTCAAAGGTTGTGCTGTGTGCAAATTCATGGCCACAGAACCACCCCACACGTGAAGATGTCTAGTTTCTAGAGCAATGTTTCCTATTAAGTACTAAGGCAACCTTGAAAAAGCTATTGAGACTTCTACACATTCAAAATACAAAAGATAATCAGATACATTTCATTTGATCTTAGATGCAACCATGGAACATTAGTATAAATCACAGCAGGATGGTTCACAAAACACCTGTGAGATTTCTACAAAAATGTGTGGGTTGAAGTTTCTAAAACTTTATTCCAAGAAGAGACACATTGCCGTGAGTCCCCCTCAAAATTATCCCCACCACTTTTTTGAACCTTCTGAACCTCTTTCCTTAAAGGAAAGATCCAACAGAGTGAAGAGTCAAACCATGTCAGCTATTCTTCAGACAGAGAGCTAAATTTTGAAAATACAGTGAACTGAAAAATTAGAATCTTCAAACAAAAGACCAAATGAATAAATGGGCAACAGTAAAGAACAGATGTTTCTCAAAAGAATTATAAATGGCCAATAAGTACATGCGAAGATTTTCAACATCACTTTTTTTTAGAGACATGTAAACTGAAACTACGTTGAGATACAGTCTTACCCCACAATGAATGGCCATCATCAAAAAATTTAATGGGAAAACATATTGGTGAGTATGTAAGAAAAAAGGGCCTTTTTCATTATTGGTGGGAATGTAAACTGCTACAACCAATATTGTAATCCACATGGAGATTTCTCAAAAAATTAAATTTAGAAATTCCACTTGACCAAGCTCTCTCTCTTCCAGGTATCATCATATATTGCATTTCACATATTTTTAAGGGATAGAGAACTAATTAAAGCTAATTTAAATAATCAGATTTCTTTCAATTTTTCTTACTTGGCAGATATGACCACACTGTGCTTTCATTAGAAAAGTATTTAAATATTAAACTGTCCTTAATAGATAAACCACTTATAAGGTGTAATCTGATTAAATTAGATCTCCAATGAGATTAAAAATAACCATCAAATTGTGCTAATTGAGTTGCACGTAATTTCAACATCTATAGCAAAAATGCCATCTGCTATGTCTGTGATTTAAAATAATTTTCAAAAGAAATCATTTATTGTTAAGTGGTCAAAGACTACAATATTTAATTCTGTGGAAAGAAATGGTCACTGTCCTCTTCTAATCTTGTTCTAAGAAAATGTTTTATTCATATAAATATGATGCTACAACAGCAGAAAGGAAATAAACTACAGCTATATAACCTGCATGCCCAACATTTTCTGTAAATGGTATTAAAACCTCCTTTTTATTATCAACTACAACAGAAAGATACAAGCTTCGAGTGTATGTTAATTGTACATTCAATAGGATTCATTTTAGCATATATTCAAGAAATGATAATAAAATATTGGCTGGGCTTGTCAATGGAGTGATAAGATACTGGACGGCTTAATAGTAGACATTGATGCATTAATTTGTTCTCTGTTGTCATAACTGTGTTCATCACTAATAAACACTTCCTTTATCCCAATTATTCAACAAGAAAACGAGAAACTAGAGTGTGCCGTGATTCAGGGGCTCTTAGGAAAAATGACCTCCATGCCCTGGTTGTGTTTTGGGGATGCATATGGTTTAGGGCTGCTGGGATACACAGCATGAATGGAGTCCAGCGCCAACCTGGAAAGTGACGTGATGTGCACTGTCTCCATGTCTCCGAATGTCACTTCAGATTTCCCTGCTGGAGAGGAGGGATGTGGAGATGGCTGGATTTACCAGGTCCCGCCAGCACAGTGTATCCTATTGAATGCTTTAGACAGCAGGCAGCATCATCACCTACATCTGCCCTGTGTTATCTTCAATGCAGGAAGAAAAGATGTTTCGACACTTGCAGAAATGCAGAGGTTTGCGGACCTAGCTAAGGCACATAATATTCCAAGGGAAAACATTAGAAATGCCATCCAACCAGGTAGAGTCACCCCACCGTTTCCCATGATATGCAATATTTGAAGCATGAGTATGATATATCAAAATATGGTATGTTTTGAGTATAGACAACATCACTACAATCCTTGACTCTGAATTATTATTTCAAAAATTGAACTTTATTAAAACTGTTCTTGAGAATTCTTATATCTGTTGAATGACTCCAAAAAACCGTGTTCATCTCTATTCTTCTCTTTCTTCACTTTCTCTTCACAGACACCTGTCCAGAAAAAATAGGTTTGTTGGGTCAGTAGCAACACAATCCTTCATATTTTATTATGCTTCTGCCTTTTCTTAGGGTATTTGCCATCTTTAATAGGCAAATAGCTGCTCTTTCAAATATGACTTTGGTTATTGCATGTATGTAAACAATTGGAAAAAAAATCATCAATCCAGGGAAAAGACAGGACCTTTGTGTGGTGACAAAGTGAATACGCTTTGTGAAGTGTGATTATTTCTACACAGTGGAATACGATTAAGTGTGGTAAGTTCCAGAATCAGTAAATAACCTTGCATTGCCAAAATATTTGTTAACCCTGCATGAGACTCTAGAAGATACCTTTGAGATAAACTTACCCTTAATTGTCAGTAAGTTCTAAGCTATAAACATAGCTTAGAAATTTTGAAGATGATTCTTGGTACAGGGTCAAACAAAATTTATTCTTTCCCTTCATATGTTCCCTTTCAAATCCATACCTTCCATCCATTGATGAATTCTACAAAATGATTTCTAGAAGATACTCTCTCTTCTCTAATCCCAATCAATAGATTTTATGTTTCATTTCTTCTCCTACAAACATCATGTTATTAGTATCAGCTCAGCAAAACTTTATTTTTTTCTTTTGCATTTTCACAGATGATAATGAGGCAGGAGAATAGGCAATATCATCCTTTGTTAGACATCTGAACCATGAATATGAATATCAAAAAAACCTCTTTTCAATCATAGTTTTTTCTTTCCCATGAAGTCATGAACCTGCCTCATGCCTTTCCTTCTCCTCCCCATCTACACTCTACTTGATGTTTCTGTATGCCAATTCTAATTGATTAAATAAATTGATATACATGTCTTTAAAGAAAATTATTTGATACATTGGACTTAACTATTAAAAAAGAGTGGGTCTATAATAGAGCAGGAGATGATACTTTAAGAGTAAATGCAGAATTCCTGGGTGTTCCATGGTTAGAAACTACATTGTAATGGTTTATCTAGAATATTTCCATTTTTCTAGCAATGAAAGAAAATAGGGAAATAATTGCAAAGTGCCATCACCCAAAATATAGGAAAATAAACATAAAACTAAAATAATTACAGAAGAATCAGAATCCAGATATTTTAATCTATATAAAATACAATTTTCAGTTTATGTAAAATAATTTAATATTGCTAAATTTGAGAAATAAAAGAAATATAGGAAATCTAAAGGCACAATTGGAGTAATGAAAAAATAAAAATTGCCGGTGGGTTAAAGGAAGCAACAATGTCAAACTAGAAAACACATTTCATTTTGGATGTGGGAAATCCTACTGGTTAATATTTAGTACAAATGTAATTTGATTAAATTCTCCAATTAAAACACACAGAGTGAAGGAGTGAATAAAAAACAAGACCTAAGTATACAATGCTTAGAAGAAACTTACTTCATTTCAAAAGATACACATAGACTGAAAGTAAAGTGATAAATGAGATATCAATTTCTAAAGGAAGCCAAAAATTAGACACAGGATATTAACATTAGACAAAATAGACTAGAAGTAAAATGAGTAAAATGGAACAAGGAGATTCATTATGTAATAACGATGGGCTTAATTTACCAGAAGAAAAAAAAAATATGGTAGATTCTCAAATATGCTCTGATATATATACCTTCTGATTTTATATATATGTATGTATACATATATACATATATATGTATACATACATATACATATATATGTATTATATATTATATAGAACAAGTATTAATAGACTAAAGGGGAGAGATGGAAACCAATTCAATAATACTTTGGGTCTTTAACATCTATCTTCAGCAATAAAATGTTCTTCCAGACAGAAAATCAACAAAGATATAGCTGAGTTAAATGGAAAATGAAACCAAAAATGCACCTAATGGCCATTGACAGAATATTCCACCCAACAAATGCCAACTACACAATTTTTATCATCACCACACAGAACACAATCCAGGATAGATTTTATGAGGGCTATAAAGCAGGTCTAAATAGACAAAAAATATTGACAAGAGTCTTTTATGACTAAAGATAAAATAGTATTACAAATCAATAACAAGAAAAATATAGGAAAGCAGTCAAGTTCATATAAAACAACTTTTCCTTGAAATCCCAGTACACTAAAAGAAGAAAACAAAATTGGAAATTAAAATAATTCTTTAAACAAATTAAATGTAGAAACAGAGAGATACCCATTGAATCCACCAAATCAGTACTAAGAGGCAAGTTTACAGTGATTAGTGTTCATACCAAAAAGGAGAAAGATCTCAGATAAACAATTTTGGTTGAATATACTGGAAAACAGGAACAAATCAAGCCAAGAATTAGGAGAAAGAAATAATATTAAAGATCAGGACAAATCAAAAAGGAGAATGAAATGAAAAAGAATCAGTAAAACAAATGCTAATTCTTCTGCAAAATGAAGAAATGAGAAACTCCAGTAAAAATAAGGGAGAGAGTAATCATATATATATAAAATCAGAGATGTAAAGGAAAACAATACAAATGGCACCACAGGAAAAGAAAACATCATTAGAGATTACTATGATCAACTCATCCCAATGAATTTCATAATTGAGAACAGATGGACAAATTTCTAGACACAAGAGTACCTGTACTGTATCAAGTTATAGCACAGGACCAGTAATGAAAAATCTCCCCATATTTAAACTTCTGCACTGGAGGACTTCACTCCTAAATTCTACCAAACATTTAAAGAAAAAAAATGACACCAATTATCGTTAAGTTATTCACAAGACTGAATGAATTCATCTAAACAAATTGATATAAAAACTTGATATGGATCCAGCAACAGCAAAAAATGAACTTCGGCTTAATGTCAGTGATGACTATAGAGGAAAAATAATGCACAAAATACCAGAAAAAATCTAAACATAACATCCCATTAAAGGCAGTTCACTATAATCAAGTAAGATCTGTCTCCAGGAGTTAAAGGTGATTTATTGTATACAAGATAATGAACATGAGAAACAATAGCAAGTGAGTGAGACATACAAACTTACCATCTCAGTTGATGCAGAACAGGCATTTGACAAAATTAAACATCATTTTATGATAAAAATAAATGGGTAAACTAATTGTACTTGGAATGTGCCTCATCACAAGTGGAGGCCTTTATAACAAGGTGACACTATGAGTGCATCAAATGGGAAAAATAAGGAGTTTTTGAATCTAAGATCTATAGGAAGAAAACTGCACCCAACATCACAATTACTCAAGAAAGGGCTGGAATTCTTATCCATAGTGAATAAGTAAGAGAAAGAAAAGTCATTAAAATTTTGTGAAAAACCAAAGTGTCCTTGCTATCAGATGACATGGTGTTATCTATAGAACAGTACAGAGAACTCTCCAAATGAAAGGCAGTAGAATGAATGAAAGAGTTCCACAAAGTAGCAGGATAGAAAGTCAGTACAGAACATCAGTAACATTGCTGGGTAAGAGGAGAGAAGTAAATCTAACTAGAAATCAGGATGATAATTCCACTCACAGTACCTAAAAAATTAAACACCAAGGAACAAACTTATCAAAAGTGAAGGAACATTTTTTCCAATAATAGCATAAATGCTGATTATATAAGTTGAATAAAACACAAAAAAATTAGAAAGTCATCCCATGTTCATGCATTGGAAGAATCAGTATTTTTAAAATTTCCATACTGTCCAAAGCAGTCTCCTGATTTAATGAAATTCACATCAAAAGGCCAATGGCATTCTTCAGGAAAGTAAAATTACAACATTTGAAACCCTACGTGAAACTAAACACACACATTCTCACACAAACACACAAAGTCAAAGTCATTTTTGGCAACAGGTATGAAGTAGTAAGCATTATACTTCCTGACTTGAAAACATAAAACAAAGCTAGAGAATAATAAGAACTGATATGGACATATCAACACACACACAGATCAATGGAGCAGAACAGAGCATGTACATATAACCCCCCCGCGTGTGTGCGTGCACACACACACACACACACACATATAACTGCACTCAAACAATGTTTGAAAATAATGTTAAAGATAAATGATACTGGGAAAATTAAATATCCACTTGCAGATCAACAAAGCTAAGACACTATCTGCTACCAAGTATAGATATCAGCTCAAAATGGCAGCAACACTTAAAGTTAGCACCTCAAACTATGTAACTACAAGAATAGAACAAAAGGGAAGAGATTCAGGACACAAGAAGGTATGTTTTGGTCATGAATCCAAATGCATAGGAAATAAAAGCAAAAATATACATATGGGATAACAGAAAACAAGAAACATTCTGCCAAGAACAGTTAAGTGAGTGCAGAACATCTTCCGGAATGGTAGAAAATATTTACAATGCGTACATTACAGAAGAGTTACTATTCAGAAAATCGAAGGAACTCTTAAAATTCAAAACAAAAAAGAAACCAAATTAAAACTGTAAAGCAGATCATGTATAGGTACAATTCAAACAATAAAAGATATGAAAAATCTCTTTCTTAAAATAATGTGGATAGAATTAGCTCAGTGGTACTGCTGCCTGCCTCACAAGTGCAAGGTCTGGAGTTCAATGCCCGGCACACACACACAAAAAAATGTTGACAATGATCTCAAAACCACAGTGAGATAATACCGGACCCCATAAAATAATGGGCATTACCAGAAAGACAGAAGATGTCAAATACTTTCACTGATGTGGAACTAAAGAAGCCATTACACACCACTGGTGGAAATATAAACTGCTAAAACCATCATGAAAGGCAGCATGGCGATTTCTGAAAATATTAAGAAGTTCACTACTGTGTTACTTGGCTATCCCCATGCCACATATATAATACACATTGATTTTCCAATGTGGGATAGTTACCTAGGGTGTCAATGTGAATAAGAAATGCCCAGTTAATTGGCTTAGCACAATTTACTGAAGACAGAAGACCCATGCTGGGTGTTGGTGGAACCAACCAATAGGCTTGTAGCTGGACGGAATTAAAAGGAAAAGTAGAAAAATAATTGCCCCACACCTGCAAGGGATTCACAAAGGGCAACTTCTTCCAGTAAGCAGGTGGTCATTTCCATAACCATCTGCCATGTCAGCCACTGTGTGGCTGCCCATCTATGTCCCTGCCCATCTCCCATTCTAACTGTCCCTACAAGACAAAATATGTGATGTTTAAGTTTGTGTGATTTATTTCCTTGACATTATGATCTCAATGTGCATCCATTTTCCTGCACATTACTCAAGTTTATTCTCCTTTAGGGCATAGTAGTATTTCACTGTGTAAATGTCATATTTTATTTATCCATTCATCCATGGCTGGATACACAGATGTCTTCAAAGATTTAGAAGTGTGTCCCTACAAAGGTATGTGTGTATCACAGTAATATGAGGTCTTTAATTCATTTGTCAATAATCTCAGAATGAGAATATCTGTGTCAAATAAGATTTCTAGTTTCAATTTTTTGGGGGGTTTCAATACTGATATCCACAGCTATTTCAGACTTGGTGACAGCCCACCATGGACTGAAAGTATGACCCCAAATAATCCTTTCATGCTTTAAATTGTCAGCGTTGGCACTTTGGTCCATCAAAAGAAAACTCAGTAAGACATCATTTATTATCATGATTTTCAGGCAAATAATCACACTTGAATGACATTTTTCATTGATGTGAACCTTTAATATAAATACATCACTTGTTTTCTCTACTCACAGAATGTGTTGACACGAGCTACTTCAGTTACGACAGACATTGCCACACTTTCAGGCCTCTAGGACAAGATTCTCTCTTTACTAATTCAGTGACTTGACAATTAATGACACAATTCAACTGGGACAGGTCAACCACCAGCCCTCTGAATAAAACACTTCAGGAGATTCCACTAAGTGCTTTCTCCCAATGACGTTGAGGACCCATCCCAGCTAAGAACACTGATGGATAGAGAAGATGGAAGACTCATTTTTTTCCACAAAACCAAATTGCTTTAATCCACATTTGCAACAGGCTGAGCTGCCTGAGTAAACAGTTTTGTTGCTTTTAGTTGAGGCAAATTTCACTCACTTGGTGAAAGATGTAAATCAGATTTTATCAAATTTCACTTACTCTTGATTGAGATTTATAGCTAGTCTTTGACTCTGGAGGACAACTTTCTACTTTATGGAAAGCTCATGCTCATAGTCTCTCTATTGTCATTTGTTACAGCAACACTGTGGTGAGCCTGTCACCTACAAAGAAAATTTCCCATCAGAAATACAAGGGACATCTCTGGTTTCCCCAAATCAAACTGTAATAATTATTGCAGCCTGGTTTCTGTGGACAGAAAAAGAAGACTTTTTAAGAAAGATGAATTTCTGTTCTGTACAGTGAATAATCGTATAAAATTAAAGATAACAGATTGACGAATAAAACTTAGAAGAGAGATGTGTTTTTGAAAGTCGGAAACCACAACAGAAACTCCAAGCTATATTTTGGTTCATCTCGTTTTTATATCTGAAGACACAAAAGGTAGAAAAAATCAAACAGTAGAAAGATAGAGGTACTGTTTGATGGATACACAGATACATAGATTTATATTCTCATTATTTCTAAAGTATCCAGGTAAACTAGAGTGAGAAACTTATAAATGTAGAAACTCACACACACACACACACACACACACATGATTTCTCCTCAGTCATTTTACCATTGTTTTCACAGAGTTCAAGCTCAGATTTCTGGTCAGCACAAACCAGGTGGAACACAAGTGCAAGCAGCAGAAATTGTACCTTGTTAGAGTTTTCTCTCTCTTCTGCAGCAGCTAGTATGAATGAGAGGTTGGAGAGAATTTCAATTGATGACACTTTTACACTGTTTCTTGTTTGTCATCACATTTAATGAACCAAGTGTTTATTTTTTCCTGAAGATCTTGTTTACATCTTCGCGATGCATTCTGCCTGGCAGTGATGACCTGAGTATGGCAGTTTTTTATTTTCCTAGTGAGACTAGTGTTAGATGAAGCTGAAGTTGAGCTGAATAACTGACCTTCTGCTATTACAGAAACAATGTAACTCAACTCTTCAAGAGAATTATATATATATATTTTTTCTTCTCTAATGTTCTTGCTTCTAACGTGGAGATGAGGTACAAGATGTGCAACACCAACTTCTATGTTATTTCTCTAACAGGAAGGGAGTAAACTAAAGTCATTCTAAAAGTAAAAATACTATTTTCCATTTTTACAAAGCCTGACATGGAATATCATTTTAATATGTTCTTGCTTTCAGAATAATCCACAGTAGAGCCTATAGTAAAATATGACAACTCATATCAATGAGAACACATTCTTACTTACTTCTCTATGAATCAGACCCAAGTCCACCAGTACCAGTTCTTTTTGGCAAATATGTAATATTCAGCATTGAAAGGTTTAGTTGTGTATCTTCTTTCCTGACTACTCTTAAGGGTTGTTTTAGGGAATAAAGTGAATGCTGCTGCTGAGCACCATCCAGCTGAAAGGCAGGCTATCAAAAATTGATATTGTGTCCTTATCTACTTTATTCACCAGATCCAATAATGTGTGATTCCTGGTTCCACCCTCAAGTCAAAAGAACCATGAGAGTTCAATATTTTGAATCAACACAGGACACTGAGGCATCCAGGGCAGTGCAGCTAAAGACACTGTGGAAGCAAGACTTCTAGAACTGCTGCAAAAACTAGCAAGTACTACGGTGTGTTTCCAAGGAGACAGTGAAAACTTGGAATATGGCTCCTGGCAATATGTGTTTTACTGTATGACATTTAAACAATATGTAAACATTCATATTAAATTTAGGGAAAAGCCAGAAGCAGACTGGAGCCATATCCAGAGAATACAGTGATTGAAAATACACTGTAATATTTTTATGAGCCTGTCTTCCATTGGATGGTACTCAGCAGTAGCATTTGCTAAAACTTTGATTACATCTTGAAAAGTTAATCATGAATGAAAACTTCCAAAACTATTTCACAAGGAGGAAAGAACAATGAAATAAGTGTGCTAAAATTAAGAGGGATTCACAGTACTGTGTTTTTACTGCGATAAATTTATCTTTATTTAAACTTTCAGGGTATCTTTTGGTTATACCATGGAGCTGGACTGCTGGGGATGACAGCAATGCCAAGTCAACACCAAAGACCTAGTTCATCTCAGTAAACTTCAATTTCCTCGAGAAAACTTTGATCCTTCTCTCATATGCAGTCCGTTAATTTTCCAAATGAATATAATATCTTCTTTGATAATTCCATAATTTGGAGCATTTTGGAGTTAGTTGTTGGACAGGGGAGTTTTGTGAGATCGTAATCAAGGATTAGACAATCTAAGAGCAGCAGACTTGTGCAGGTGACCAAAACTGCTTCTTCAACCATTCCGTCGGAAGAGTTTGATGAAGAATGTGCAGGTCACCGAAGTAAGGACTATTTTATTTTTTGGTTGCAAGTGAGGCACTCAGTGCACAAAATGAAATCCTCTAAGCAAGCATCTTGTGCTTATGTCTCATTAATCAAATGAGTATCCTTTGAAGATTTTTATTTTGTAAATAATTTCCACAAAGCTTTGTCTGGTACCTTCTCTTGTTTTTTTTTCCCTTATGAATTGGTTTCATTTATGTTTCCTCCTTACTGCTGCTTGTGTGATTCATAATTCTACAGTAGCAGACCAGGGGACAAATAGAAATATATCTCTAGGAAAATGGGGTAAGTGGTTATAGGGGGCTGTATGTTACACAAGAGGGCATATGTCTTAGATTTTATAGGTGTCCTATGGTTTAGATCTAACATGGCCTCAAATGTCTCATGAGTTGGGAAGATGATGGAGGTAGGTCATGGGAGTGGTGTACTCACTTGTGAGTTCATGGATCAAGCAGTTTATGGTTGAATGTGTCATTGGGTGGTGGAGCCATTCTGGAAGATCTCTCCCTTTCTCTCTCTCTCTCTCTCTGTCTCTCTTTCTCTCTCTCTCATTCCTGGCTGCCATGATGTGAGGAGCAGTGGAGCAGTATTACTCAAAAGACCATTCTACCATGACATTTCTTTTTATTATATTTAGTATATGTTTTCAGTACATAATATTTACAATGTTTGTGTGCGGTTGGTACATGCACCCAACACATTGCACTCCATTTTTAATCATCTTTCCCTCTACCCTCCACCTCTCAATCCCCTTCCCCATTGAGAAAGATCTGTGCCCTATTTCCTATTATCTACTCTTATTTTGCTCTTCATTTATACTCTAGGTTTCTGATGTAAGAGAAACTATGTGATATTTAAGCCGGTGATATGATTTACCTCACTTCATGTTATGGTCCTTAGGTGCATCCATTTTCCTACAAATGACTGAAGTTTTCTTTCTTTATGGCTGAGTAGTACCCCATTGTGTGTAAATACTTCACTTCTTTATTAATTAATCATTCCATGGGCATACAGGCTGCTTGAAAGACTTAATTTTTAGGAGTATGCTGCTATAAACATCCCCATGGACATATCTTTGTAATATGATGTCTTTACCTCTTTAGGGAACATAAATAGAATGAGAACAGCTGTGTCAAATGCAATTTCTAGTATCTGCTTTTCCAGGAATTTTCATACTGAATTCCATAACCATTTCAACACTGGAGCCAGCTGACTGTAGACTGGAAACAAACACCCAAATAAAACTTTCTGGCCTAAATTGTGAATGTTGCCTCTTCCTGTCTCAACAATGAGAAATTGACAAACAGCACTCATCATCAGAGTTTCTGATGGAAAATCACTGCTTCTATTTCCGTGCTCATTGATGTGAACATTTCGTGAAAACAGATCATTTATTAATTCATTTATTTTTATTCATTAAGTTTATTGGGACATTTCAGATATACAATGTGGTGACATTCATCATTGGGAACTCGTATCTTTACATGCTGTATCTTGGTTCTTATTTTTTCCCCATTCCCCTGCCCTCCCTTCACCCCCTCCACTCCTCCCTATTTACAAAGACTTTGTTTCCATTTCTAAAAATATATCATTTAATTTCAGTATTAAGAAAATGTATGAAAACTCAGACCCCATAGATATAACCGATATTGACACACATTTCAGGCTTCTGGACAAGGTTCTTTCCTTACTGCATTAATGTCTCTATAATTAAAGACATAATTCACCCACAGCAGGTTGACCAGCTGCCCTCTGAGAAAACACTTCAGTGGATTCCACCGTGTGTTCTTGATGACTATGAGGCCCCACCTCCGCTAAGATCATGGGTCTGCAGAAGAACAGCTAAGACCCCATTTCTTCCCCAGAACCAAAACATTTTTTAGTTCACATTTTAAACAGGACCACGTGTCTGGGTGAGTAGTTTTGTTGTTTTTATTGGAGAGAAATTTCCCTCACTTGATGAAAATGGGAAGCAGGTTGTACCAAATTTTTTTTGTTCCTTAGATACTATGAGACAATCAGAAAAGGTCTACCAAGCTCAATGAAATGTTCATAGTTTGTAAAAGACCCATCCTCATTTATCTTCTGTGCACTGTCAGCTGGTATAGCAAAAGTGGGCAATGACCCTGTCATCTATGAAGAAAACTTTCTACTAGAGAAAAGTGGTCGAGATATATTCTATTTTCCAAAAACCAAACTTTTGCAATCATTGTGTCTCTATTCCCACAGAAGAGAAAAGAAGAGCAGACAGATGTTGTTGAGCAAAACAGTGTTCTTTTCCCTAGAGTGTAGAATCCAATGAAATTCAATGATTAAAAAGTTTATATATAGGGGCCGGGGATTTAGCTCAGTGGTTTCGCCGCCTACTGCACAAGCACAAGGACCTGAGTTTGATCCCCGGTACCAAAAAAAAAAAAAAAGTTTATAGAAGGGAGCAGTGTTGTAAAATACCATCAATTACAATGGAAATTCTAAGCTACATTTTGGTGCATTAAGTTTTTATATCTGGCAACAAATAAGTGAAACTATAATGTAGTCTAAGGGACATGGAAATATATGGACTTTGGTTCACATTAGTTCTATATATTCAGATAAACCAGAGTTAAAAACATCTGCAGGACACATGTGCACATACACACACAAAGAAACATCTTTTTTTCATTAAGTTTATTGGTACATTTTAGGTATACAATACAGTTACATTCATCATTGGAATCTTGTACCTTTACATGATGTATCTTGGTTCTCATTTTTTCCCCAATCCTCTGCCCTCCTGTCACCCCCTCCACCCTTCTCTATTTACAGATACTTTGTTTCCATTTTTTCCTTTTCTCATATTTTACTTTTCCTTTCTTTCCATTCCCTTACCCCTCCCCCTTCCACTTCCCCTACTCTTTTAGAACTTTTCTTCCTATTTCACATCATCGATTATATCATTTGACACTTTTAGTGTTTCACACCAGAAAACTATTTGGTATTTACACATGTGTATCCTATTTATTTCACTTAAGAGTATGGCCTCAATATGCATCCATTTAGCTATAAATGACTCTTGTTTTTCATTCTTTATGGCTGAGTAATACTCCATTTTATTAAAAAACCCACATCTTCTTTATCCAGTTTCCAGTTGATGAGCACTTGGGCTTCTTCCAAGCTTTAGCTATTACACACTGTGCCGCTATAAACATGGGTGCACATATATCACTGCACACACACACACATACACACACACATCTTTTCCTGTGATCACCATACCCTTGGTAACTCCAAAAGTTTGAGGTCAGATGGAGATTTTGGTTGGGACAAATCAGACTGAATATGAGAGGAACAAGAGTCTTTTAGGAGATTGCCTTCATCTTCGCTGGGAGCTCAGAGTATGTGAGGGGTTGGAAGGAGTTTGATTTGATGACACTTTTATATTATTTCTGGTTTTCCATCACAATTAATGAGCCACTCTTTCTTCACTTGAAGATCTTGTTTAATCCTTCTCAGTTCATCCTGCCTGGCAGAGATGGGCTATCTTTGACAGCATTTTTTCCCTAATGAGATTAGTAATAAGTGAAACTTATAAGAGGTGCACCTTCCACCTTATGCTGTGAGAAATAAGAATCGACTGTAAGGTCAGCAACATTTATTTTCTCTCTTGTTCCAACTAATGAAGAGGAGATAGGTCACAGCATGTGTACCACCAACCCATGCAGAGTTTCATTAACAGTAAGGAAAGAACTTACAATTCCTTTCTCAAAGTAAAACTGAATACTTTTCCAACAAACAACTTGTCTGCAAGTATTACTGTAAAATCTTTGATATCTCTGTGACCCACACTAGAATCTGCGTTCAAATCTGAAAACACAGTTCACTGAGGATATACTTCTTGCTTTCTACTCTTTTGGGAATCTCTCCCACGTCCACCAACACCATGACTTTGGACAAATGTAGATATCATGTCTACATTATCAGCCTCCCTGAAATTCCTCATCCTAAGAAGAACACGAGATGAAAGGGTACTGATGTGCAGCATAAACGTAAGGGTAGAAGTAGAACTGAAACCTTATAAGTGACACGAAGTCTATAATTCAATTGTATATTGAACAGAAAAGTGAAATTTTCAATATTTTATTTGAGACTGAAATTATATACAGCAAATTTCTCTTAATAATCGTGAATTATAAAAGATGCATCCAAGAATAGAAAGTTTTCCCACATGCAGTGTGCTGAAAATGCCCACTTACTTCCAAAATATCTTCTGTCCATCTTAGCATTCTGTCTTTGTAAGAATTCATTTTTGAGTATTACGGATGTATTCAAATGTTCCTATTCCCAGGAATCTTGCAAAGCTCAAATTGTAGTATATGTGTAATCTTTATTCAGCCTACTTCCTGTTATATCCTCTTATGACGTGTTTGGCCTAGTTCATTTCCATTCTTCACCATGTACATTTGAATGGATGTTTTACATTTTTATAAAATGACACATTGATATTTAGACCATGTTCAGCAAGAATGACATTCTTAGATTTTTAAAAAAGAATTAGAATGTCACGACTCTTTGAGACAAAATTGTGAGTGAAATTGTTTGTGAAAGGCATCTGCATAATTGTTCACTACAATCCAGGTGACAAACTCACTTGCTTCAAATTCTTATTTGTACTAATTTTAATTTTTCAAATTTTAATTTTATTAATGCAGTTTTGCAGTACATAATGTTTAGAGTCCTCATAATGATTGCATTATCACTGACACATGTACATAATGGATCTTAATTCCTCTTTCATATCCACCCCTCTGCTCTTTCCCTGTGTCCTGGTGTCTGTTACTTAGCTCTGTACTTATATTGTGTTTATCTCCTGCAAGAAAATCCATGAGCTAATTAAACATGTTTGAGAAACATGTGCATGGATAAACACACACACACACATGCGCACAGGTCTTTAAATTGTGTTTGAATCAAACCAGACTGAATACAAAGGAAGAATCAAGTCTGTGTCTTGCAGGAGATTGTTTTCATTCCTTGGCTGGAACTAAGTACGTGTATGTGAGTGGTTGGAAAGAATTTGAAATGATGACACTTTTATATTATTTCTGGTTTTCCCTTACAATTAATGAGCCATTTGTTTTTCACCTGAAGATCTTATTTGATCTCCCTCACTTCATCCTGCTTGGCAGAGATGGTCTGCAGGGAACAGTGTTTTCATTTCCTAATGAAATTAGCAATAAGTGAAGCTTACGTTGAGCGGGACAGTTGACCTCCGGCTGTGAGAGAGAACCATCCACTTCAAGGTACTCAGTATTTATTTCCTCTCGTTGTCCTGACTTGTGAAGTAGAGATAAAGTGCAAAATGTGTATCACCAACTCATATAGAATTTCATTAAAAGTAATCAAAGAACCCAAATTTCCTGGTTCAAGGTGAAGAGCTGAACTCTCCACTTTCAAATAAAACTTGACATCCAGTATGATTATAACTCATCTTTACTCTCTGTACAAGGACACTGGAGTCTGTATTCAAATCCGAAAACAAATTTCAAACAGAACACATTCTTACTTCCTCTTCTATTTAGCAATGTGTCTCAAGTCCACCCAACTCATGTCTTTTTGATGAATGTGTAACATCCCACACTGGAAGAATTAATTGTAATCACAATAGGATGTAGAATTCTTTCTTTCTGTAGTCACTGAAACTGACATCCAGGTTCTTGAAACCCACCACTTTGTCCTCTCCATTCATGATCATCTCAAAATATGCCACCTCATTGCAATAAATTTCATACAACAGTCTTACAATATGCAATCTTATCTATATTATTGTTCTCCCTGAAATTCCTAGTCATAAAAAAACAACGGATGGAAATGTAGTGATGTGGAGCATAAAAGTAAGTGAAGTAAGTGTAGATTCTTATTTTTCCCCATTCCCTTGTCCTCCCTTCACGCCCTCCACCAAGATGCATCATGTACAGGTTCAAGATCCCAATGATGAATGTAACTGTATCGTATACATGAAATGCACCAATAAACTCAATGAACAAAAAAGAAAGTGAAGAGATTCAATTGAAACTCTATGGGTGACTGGAAATCTATAATTCCATTCTGAATTGAACAGAAAGTTTAATTTTTATTGGTTTAATTGAGATTGAAATTATATATAGCAAATTTCTCTCATTTAATAGTTGTAAATCTAAAAAGATTTATCTGAGAAAAGGAAGTTTTTTTCATGCAGTGTTTTGAAAATGTTCTTTTATTTCCAGAATATCTTTTGTCTTGCTCATCTTTCTTTCTTTTTCAGAATTCATTTTTGAGTTTTATGAATTTATTGAAATGTTGATATTCTCAGGAATCTTGGAAAGCTTAAATTGTAGTGTACATGTAATCTTCACTTAGCCTATTTACTGTCATTCCTCTTATGATGTGTTTGGCATAGTTCATTTCCATTCTCACTGTGTAGATTTGAATGGATGCTTTACATTTTTTATATTAATTAATTTTATTGGTACATTTTAGGTATGCAATATGACATTAATCCTTGGGAATTTGTACCTTTACATGATGTATCTTGGTTCTTAGTTTTTCCCCATTCCCCTGCCCTCCCTTCACCCCTTCCACCCCTCCCTATTTACAAAGACTTTGTTTCCATCTTTTCTTTTTCTCATGTTTATTCCTTTCCCTTCTTTATATTTATTCCACTTTCCTTTACCCTTTGGATATTTTCTTCCTATTTCACATTATTTAATATTATAAATTTTGATCCTTATTTATGTTGATGGAAAATCATTTTCTATATCTAGGCTATGTTAAGCAAGACTGAAAACTCATAAATATGTTTTTTAAAAAGTAGAACGTCACACCTCTTTGAGTCATAATTATGACTGGAAATGTTTGTGCAAGCCAATTTGATAAATGTTCACTACAATCAACACTTGGTGAAAAGCACACTTGCTTCAAATTTTTATTTGTAGCAGTTTTATTTTTTCAACTTTTAATTTTCCTAATAAATTTTGCAATATATCATGGTTTCCTTTCTCATAATGATAGATTAATCATTGATACACATACATAATAAATATTAATTATTCTTTCATATCCTCCCCTCTGCTACTTACTCATTCCATGCATTGCCTCATCACTATTCTTTTTATGAAAAGGGTCTCTCCCTGTGTCCTGGTGTCTTTTACTTGGCTCTGTACTCATTTTGTGATTATTTCATCAAGAAATACCATGAGCTGTTTATGAAAACATGTGTCCAGACACACACACACACACACACACACATTTTTCTGTGATCATCCTACCCTTAAAAGTTTGAACTTGGAGATTTTGGTCGGGACAAACCAGACTGAATGCTAGAGGAGCAACAGAGTCTGTATCTTGTAGGAGACTGTCTTCCATCTTTGACTGGAGCTCAGCGTATGTGAGGAATTGGAAGGAAGGTGAGTGCCTGACCCTTTTATATGGTTTCTGGCTTGCCATCACAATTCATGAGCCGGTCGCTTTTTATCTGAAGATCTTGTTCAATACTTTTCAGTGCACCCTGCTTGCCAGAGATGGTCTGTGAGTGCCAGTATTTTCTTTTCCTAATGAGATGAGTAGTAAGTGAAGCTTACAGTGAGGTGGAAAATTTACCTTATGGTGTGAGACAGAAACATCCACTTCAAGGTTCTCAATATTTATTTTTTCTCATGTCCTGACTTCTGAAGTGGAGGTAAAGTACAATGTGCATCACCAACTCACATAGAATTTCACTAACATTAAGGAAATTACCTAAATTCACCTGGTAAGAAAAATCATGAGCTATTTAAGCTTGGATGTCTGATTTATTTTTCTCAAAGTTATGGTCTCAAGGTATATCCATTTTCTTACTAGAGCAGTGCTCCATTTTGTGTGAACACATTATTTTCTACTTAAATTTTTTATGAGTACATATGGGCAGCACATTATCATTACACTCATCAGGGGGAGTTGGCACATGCATATAACACATCATAAGTATTTTTCTTTTCTTGCAAAGGGTGTACAGGCTGCTTCCAAGATTTCACACTTATGAGTTGTGCTGCTGTGAATGTTGATGTGCATTGATCACAGATACGTGCCTTTTTCATTTCTTAAATTCTCTTATTGGTACATTTTAGGTATACAACCCAATTACATTTCTCATTGGGAATTTGTAACTTTACATGATGCATCTTGGTTCTTATTTTTTCCCCATTCCTAGCCCTCCCTTC
>NW_004624834.1:3007599-3030739 GCF_000247695.1 Heterocephalus glaber | reverse complement strand
AAGATGCATTATGTAAAGGTACAAGTGCCCAATGAGAAATGTAATTGTGTTGTATACCTACAATGTACCAATAAAAGAATTTAATACAAAAAAGAGAGAAAATATAGTGTTGAAAAATAGAGGTAAAGTTTGATGGATAAGTAATATGCAATTTTCTGTTTTCATACTGAATGTATGTGGATAAAGTAGATTGAGAAATGTGTAAACACACACACACACATACACACACACAAACCTTCCACTGGGATCATCCTAGCCTTTGTTCCTGGCTACAAACCCAACTGAACACAAGAGCAGGGAGCAGAATCTTCATCTTGATGGAGTCGTCCTTCCTCTTCTGCAGGAGCTCGGGATGCCTGAGTTGTTGGAGAGAATTTGAGGTGATGACCCTTTTATAGTATTTCTGCTTTGTGTTCACAGTCAATGAACCAAGTGTTTTTCATCTGAAGATCCTGTTTCCATCTTCTCCACACATCCCAGTTGGCAGAGATGTGTTGTTAGTGACAGGGCTTTATTTTCCTAATGAGATTAATAATCAGCAAAGTGTAAGTTGAGTTGTATAATTGACCTTATGCTCTGAGAGAGAACAGTTCACACTCAGTGCTCCAAGGACAATGATATTTCTTTTTTCCTGAGTTCTGAAGTGGAGATGAAGTACAAGATCTATATCACCATTGTATATATTATTTATGTATTTTAGGGAAGAACTCTAACATTCATTTTTCAAAGTAAAAACAGATGTACACTATTTTCAAATAATTAACCTCAGCAGTTATTAAAATATGTCTCTGTTATACACATGACCCATGCTGGAGTCTATGTTAACATTTCACAATGTGTTTCCACAAGAACACATTCTTATTTCCTACTCTATTTAGGAATGTCTCTCAAGTCCACCATTTCCACTTCTTTCTGACAAATGTGTAATATTCAACACTGGAAGAATTTATTCTAAATGTGATAAGATGTACAATTATTTTGTAGTTGATGGTTTGATTATCCACGTTGTTGAATCCCACCTGCTTATGTTCTCCAATTGTAACCAACTCAAGTTACGTTAAATATTTATAATACATTTCAAACCACAGTCATAAGTACACTATTATTTTCTATATTATCTCTCACCCTAAAACTGGTGCTCATGAAAAAATATGGAAGTGTAATAATGGCTACAATAAAAACATGGGCAGGAATTGAACACTGGATGAAAATCTTACTTGTTTCAAATTCTTATTTTGCAGTCATTTTATTTTTCTTAAATTTTGTTTCACTAGTAGAGCTTTGAAATATATCATGATTACATTCCCAATAGTGAGTAGGGAGAAAATACCCACCACAACTTAAAAGTGCAAAGGCTTATTTTGGCACATGTTTCAAAGTCACTATTAGCTGTATTCAAAGTACACATGTGCTTCATGTATACGGCATATTGTAATAGTTTTTTTAATATCTTCCCCCAACTACCTACCCACTCACCCGTCACTTGGTCTCTATTGTTTGATAAAACATACATCTCCTTTGTGATATTATTGTGCTCATTACATACTGTGGATTTCTGATATAAGAAAAACCATGAACTATTTACATTTGTGTGAATCATTTATTTCTTTTCAAGTTTGGACTCACAGTGTATCCATTTTCCTACAATTAAATCTAGTTTATTCTTCATTATGTTACAATAGTGATCCATTCTATATCTAAATGTCAATATGCACGGACCCCTTGATTGTGTTCTCTTTAACTCATTGGGGAGCATACCTGGGGTTGACTTTAATTAAATGGAATTATTCATGTCAGTTTCTTGAGGATTCTCCCTACTGCTTTCAGAACCGTTCTGACCTGGAAGGCAGGTGACAGTGACTTCCAATCTTGTGCCAAAGCAAACCCTTCCACCTTTACTTTGTGGTGTGGATTTTGTCCCAACACTGAGAAAGTGAAGAACTCGCTGTGCATCATCCAAGTCTCATGGGGAATCCCTTCCTCAGTGAACCCTCTATTGACTTGCACCTTCAGTGTATTGTGTCTCTTTTTCCAGCATACATACAACGTGTACAGAGTCTGGTCCTTTAGATAGGACAGTGATTCCCACAGAACAAGAACCTTTCACAGCTGCCTCTCTGTCTGTCAGGTAATGACACATTTCAAGGCAGCAGCTCCACCAGCAGCCCTCTGATGAAACACTTCCATGATTTCCTCTGTGTCTTCCTCATGATGTTCAGGTCCCAGCTGCAGAACACTGGTCTCTAGAGGAACATCAGAGCTGACATGTCTCCCACATAACTCATGTATTTTCATGTTTTTTCAGATTTGAACAACTGTGAGAAGTCAACAGATCCATTTTCTTTTTTCTGGAGGAAAATTATTTTCATTTGGTCAAAAATGTGAGTATTTTCCAAAATTTCACCTACTTGGTAAAAAAAAAAAAAAACAGGTGAAGATTTTCACAGAAAATCTCTAGAAATCTTAATGTGATGTTCCTAATTTCTTAAAGGCTCATCTTCATTTATCTTCTCTACAATGTCAGCTGCTATGGCAAGTGTGTTTCAAGCCCCTATCATCAAAGAAGAAAACCTCCTACCAGAAAAGGCAGTGGGTATCGATTTTATTTTCCACAAGCCAAGCTGTTGTAATCATTGTGTCTCTATTTCCACAGAAAGGAAAATAAATAAAGTCAGATGTTGTGGAGCAAACAGTGTTCTCTTCCCTGGAGTGTAGAATCAAAGAGAATTCAACGATGACACAGGTTGACCTATAAAATAGGATCACGAGAGTTGGTGTGAAATGCCATCCAGCACAATAGAAATGCTGCACTACGTTGCTGCATTTTGGTGCATTAAGCTTTTATATCTGGAGACCAATAAGATACAATAAAGGAGCTGTAAGCTTGAGGTATAGTTTAATGGAATGGAGATATATGGACTTAGATTCTCATTAATTGTAATGAGTTCAGATAAAGTAGGATCAGAAACATGTACGTGCAAAAACACACACACAATGATCTCTGTCTCTCAGTCAGTCCTCTCTCTCACTCTCTCTGTCTGTCTCTCTCTCTCTCTCTCCCTCCTCTCCAAACACACAAGTGCCCAGTCTTACCCTCAGATAATCCTACCCTTAGCCCTTCTGACTGTCTTGGCCATCTCTAGGTCTTGACTCATTTCAAAATAATGACTTTTCATGGTCATTTTGACATTTGGGAAGAGCAAGAATTTCCAGGGGCCCAGACCAGGTGAGTAACATGGACAAAGTGAGACCATCCTGTTTTTATGAGCCTGCATTTCTAGTTGATGGTACGCGGCAGCAACACTCCCTCTATTTTTAATCATAAACTTGTGAATATACTCATGAATGTGGACTGCTTCAGGAAGTGGCAAGAAGCAACAGGTAAGTGGGTCTGAAGTCAGGCGGAAGATTGTGAGGGGGATTCATAGCAATGTGTCTTTTATTCTACTTTTAAAATTCGAACGCTCACCTTATTGTTTCATTACATCTCCTACATCATTCAAGAATCATCAGTTGTTCATTTTCAATATGCGCAAATCTGTTCCATGCAATTCATGCCCAATTAGGGTCTTCAAGTTCTCAGCCTTCTGTTCAGACATGGGGTTACATGACAGAGGTCCAGTCATTTGTTGAGGTACAATACAGTTTGTGCCTATAACCAAAATCGCTATTCTTCCCCGTGTCATGTTTATTTAATTTTTGCGGTTAACATAATCCTCTCACTTAGCTGATGTAAATGAACCAACAAATTGCCTGGCTTATTCTGCAAAAGACCAACATGCTTTCTCTACCCCGGCTCAACTGCCTCTGGGAACCCTAAGTGGAGAGCTTGAAAACACTTGGATCTGAACAGCAGGAGACAGAGATTCACAATTAAGTGAAAGAAAGGCAGATGATTTTTAATTTTTAAATGTATTTTATTTTTGTTTCATTTTTGTAGCACTGGGATGTGAATCCACAGCTTCAGCACTGAGCTCGATCCCCAACTATTTTATATTTTATTATTTTTTTAGTTAAATATCACTGTCACTAAGTTGCCCAGGGTGGGCTTGAACTTGTGATACTCATGCTTCTGTCTCACCCGGCACTGGCATGACAAACCTGTACTGTCAGGCCCAGCTGGAACTATCTTCCTAAACATTAGCAGGAACTCCTCTGAGAGATATCTAGGTATTGACAAGTCAAGGTATGGACGCTGTCTTCTCATTTGACCAAAGCATAGGCTGCCTTGTTTAGTTTTTGAAAGCAAGTGCAAGCATGCTCAGTGGGGCTAAAGGAGTCCTACATGGAGTTGCAGATACATATTTTGTGTTTCATCTTCTGTATCAATAATTGGAATGGAAGAGAAAATAAAACAAATGTCCTTGAAAGAACTACTATGAATTCTGATCTTCTACATTATGCCAGAAATGTCAGTTATGCAGGTGAATTTAATATTCTGTGGATACTAATTGCATTAATGCCAATGAGGAAATTTTAAGCCTTCAGGTCATAGGATGAACCACTAGTATATTACAACTCAAGCCAAGCGAGCAGTACTATACAGTAGGCATCAGCTCAGATTCTCTTCAACATTGCTCCTACTCTGCCCTTCTGCTGAGGAAGAAAGAAGATCTTTAGTAATAGTCAGTTCTCCTGCATTCTCTTGCTTTTGCTCTAGCATGTGCTCAACAGGCTGACTCTTCAGATGACAACCTGGTCTTTAAGGTGTGTGTGTGTGTGTGTGTGTGTGTGTGTGTATTTCCCTCTTTATTTTCCATATTGAAGTCAAATGGTATCAGAATTCTCATCTATGGATGTCCATATTCTTAAATTTATCTTTTGTTCTTCCAAATGTGACCATGTTTTCCACCAGATTACCTCCTTGATCAAAAAATTAAATTACTGTGATGAAGATTTTGTGTTTTCATGGTGCTAGAATACACAGTTGTAGCTATTTCAAAACCTCTTGATACCATGCATTCTGTGTGACTATGAGTCCTCACTATGGCATCTTACATGATTTGCATCTGTGGGGGATGAAAACCTAGTGTTGAACAATAGGATTAGATTTATTCTTTTTCTGCTGAGCTGAAGAAGATGTCATGATTATGATGATGTTAAAGAGTGAAGAAGATGGAAACCCACTAACCTTTCCAGTGGGATCCTCCCATCACAGATCACTGGGGAGTGGTGAACCATTGCCATAGCATCTGAAAACGTAAAGAAGATCAAAGAGAATGGGAAGCTGAGAGATCACGTCCATCACTAAGAATGCCTTGAAGAATTCAGGACACTCTCTGTCAGTTTTGATTAAGCAAAATTCACCCTAATCTAAAGCATCAAATCCACCTGACTTCTTCCATGTGCTCTGGTATGAACAAGAATGAAAACTAATGTGAGCTATAATTTTGCAAAATCAATATGTCAATGTCATCCTCAGATCTGAAAATAATGTGTGAATATTGTGTTAATTTTTATATCTATTGTCCATTGACCGATCCCCATGTATATATGTCTCTACTACTATGATGTTCTATATGTATTAGTTTCATTTTGTTGACTAAATGTCACCTGAATTAGCAGAAGTTGAAAAGTTGCTTAGTGTGTAAGGATTTCAGCACCAATACCACCAGTAACATTTGGAGAAAGAAAGAGAAATGATTTTATGATAGTAAAATAACAGGGAGGAATAAGTTTATGTGAAAACAATACAGCAACAATCCTTCTTGTGATGCGGGATTGTGTGATTCTAAATCTCACCAATGGCTACACGGCAAGATGTACAGACTTCATGCCACCTCAGTTGGGATGAGAGCTAAAGGAATATAAGTGTTAGAGGCTAGTGATTTGGCAGCCAGTGAAGAAAACACATAATGGGTGGCAGGAAATGAGAAAATCATCCAACTGGACAGTTTGCCAGCAAGGTTTAACAATTATGTTGTAGAATTATGAAGCCCAAATATGATGAAGACATTAAATGAATATAACATTAAAATTCTCTGTTATTTTGTGAAACTCAAAATGTATTATAAGTCCTGTTATTTCTCGGGTGTTGGAAAGGATGGATGAGGAATAGGCACTGTTTTCTTGGTTTGTACTCCAGGGTGAATGGAAGGTCCAAAGAGTTGCCATGATGGGGGTAAAAAGAAAAGGAGATGGAGTATACACAGCAAGTTGTGAATACCATATCTTGTAGGATGACCATATGATTGAAACCATGGAGTATGAGCAAATTCATGGCCAGAGTGCAACACCATGTATTTAGATGTCTGGAGTACAGAACAACTTCTGCTACTGATTACTATGACAACTTCAGAAAAGCTACTGAAACTTCTAAGCATTCACAGTATCATACAAAGTGATGATAAATTCCATATTATCTTAGGTACAAGCATGGAAAGTTAGTGTAAGAGAAAATAGAAGACAATACACAGGATACGTGTGGAGTGTGATAAAAGATTTGTGCTCAAATATTATAAGATTTATTATAGGAAATGCCGCATTGCCATGAATCACCTTCAAAATATTCCCCCTTCTCATCAAACACACTTATTCGTACATTCTTGCTGGCAATGTTCACATTTTTGACATAATTTCCTTAACACCCCCAGGAGAGACTTCCAGAACTACTTTAGAAAGTACCAAGAATGAAGAGAAAAGTGTGTTCAAAATAGAGGGAGAATTTTGAGATGAACTCAGGAAAATGTGTCCTTTATTGTAATAAATTCTTAAAATTTAAATATTCACCACATTTTTGAAAACCATCGTATTTTACATGGTTTTCAGGCATGAAATACTACTTAAATCTATTTTATATTTTTCAATTGAATTCAAAATTTATATATTCTTACTTGGCAGTTATGACCATACTTTCCTTTCATGGAAAACTTATTAACATATAAAATGGTGCTTAATTGATAGACCCTTTTGTGGTATAGAATGATTAAGTTAAATCCCATAGTTAAAGTTCAAATAGCAATAAAAATATGCAAACTTGGTTGCATGTAATTGCAACTTACTTTACAACTATCCCGAGCAATAATTTCATCTGCTTATCTCTGGTTTAAAACAATTTTTAAAAATTTATTCTCTAATATTCAATGGCCAAGCACTTATATACTTCATTGCATGGAAAGAAATGTACGTAGTGGCTTTCCCAAAGACTCATGCAGTCTTTTTTTGAAGATAGCTAAATCTAGAATGTGTGATGCTGGGATTAAGGGCGTGTGATTACTAAACCCTGACACATGAGTGATTGGGTTTGGCACTACTGTAATCCCAGTAGTCTGAATAAGGTAAAAGTGGCAGAAAGACACTGTTAAGGTCCATTATTGCCTTTGCTACCTTGTGTGAACCATGTTGTTTCTCCTCTGTGATGCCTGTTTGCCATTCCTGCCTTGGAGTCAACCAATTATAGACTGAAACCTCTACAAACTGTAAGCCAAATAAACCTTTTCCCCTTTATCTTTGGGTGTTGGGTATTTTGTCTCAGCAATGAGAGAAAAGAAAGTAACATAATGATTATAAGGAGAACAAATGAGTTCTTGTTAAAATGAGTCCTTATATTTACTATACACTTCTCTTCGGTTCATACTGTTATGGGTTTATTACAATGGTACCTGATATCAAGTTTTGTAAAAAGAAAGTGTAGCATTTTTACTTTTAGAAATTAACTTTAAAGTTATTCCCTTACTGTTAGTAAAATAATGTAGGGGTTTGTGACAGACATCTTGTACTTCATCTCCATTTCAGAATTCAAGATATGATTAAAAAAATCAGATTGCTCCCTTTGAAGTACTGAGTGTGGATTGTTCACCCTCACAGCATGAGTTCATTTATCCAGCTCAGCATAAGTTTTAAGTGTTACTACTTTCATTAAGAAAATAAAACACTGTCCCAAAGAGCCATCACTGGCAAGCAGGATGTATGGGGAAGATATAAACAAGATTTGTAGATGAAAAACTGTTGGTTCATTAAATAGGATGGCAAAACAGAAATACTACTGCAAACGTGTCATTATCAAAGTGTCCCCAACAACTGACTTAGTCTGGTTCCTGCAGAAGAGGGAAGCCAAGTTATAACGAGATGGAGGTGCTGCTTTTTGTTGTGGTATTTAGTCTCCTTTGTGTTTGAGTAATAGTTGATATAAGCCACAAGGCAAAGCACAATAGTAACTCAGGAGCACTTCATATTGATTTATAGTAAATATCATAAAAGCAATTGGTATAACAAATAACTAATGTCAGTTTGACTGCACACATAAGAACAAATGAATCTACATGGGTGATATTGGGCAAGACTCCCAAATAGAGTAAGAGTTAGGAATTTGTGCTGTGAGAAACGTTTTTATACATTTCAACCTAGACACTAATGAAAACCATTCTGGTAACAATGACTCATGACATAGCTATCAGATTTTACATCCATAAATGTAGATTTTAGCTCTATAAATGTAGTCTGTACTTCAAGAAGTCACTTTACACTTACTACTGTAATGTTAAGAAAATAACCCAGGACTTGAAGATAAACGGCTGGCACTTTGTCCCACATTTGTGAACTTGGGAGGCTCGAGAGAATAAATACTGTTCATTTTTCCTGTTGACTAGACAAAATGTCTGATATCCACAATGTAAAGGGGGAGAGCACCGCTCTGGCTCATGGTTCTCAAGAATGCAACTCAAAGTTAGTTGGTTTCAAGGAGGCCAGGACATCATGACGTCATGGCCAACAAAGCTTTGCACTTCATGGTGCTCAGGAAGCAGAAAAGGGAACCGTAACTGAGAGGAAGGGAACCATATGGAATGCCTCCAAATCAAGCCTCCATGACCAATGTAGACAGATCCAGAAATATGGTTTACTAAAGCCCTGGGAATCTCCAAAGACCATCAAGTGGACAAGTTTACCCAAGTTGACAAGCGTGCTTGGAGGAGTGCATGTGGATTTGTCCTTTCTCCCAGTACCAGATTGTCTCATATCCAGCAAAACTTAACCCACCCTTAGCACTAGTCTAGCTAGCAAAGCAAGACGATGTCAAACACAGACCATGTCTGCCAACAAAGATGTTTGGAGAAAACATAAACAGTGTCTTAAGATGAGCAGCTATTGGCTTATTGTGTGTCTTGCCAATGGACAAAGAGTTCAAGATTCTCTTTGACACATATGCTCTGAGCTTCTGCAGAAGAGAGGGGACAGTGGCCATCATAATACACATTTTGCTGCCTGCTCTGGCACTGAGTCTGGTTTGTGCCACCTGGGCATCTATGAGTTCACACTTTGAGTAACATGAGTTGAATGGTCAGAAGGGAAATCTATGTTTGTGTGTGTGTGTGTGTGTGTGTGTGTGTGTTTCTCCCTCTCACTTATTTGGTTGTATCCAGTTTCATGAGGATAAATCAATGTATCTCCACATTTATGAAAAAATAGTTCTGCCTCCAAGCCGTTATGTTTTCCATCAGACTGGTGCCAAGGTTCAAAGACCTAATGCATCACAATAATTTACAATTTCCACAGCATCTGATGATGTTGGCTTAGTATTCAAAGAAAAAGCTCTGAATCCCATGTATTAGATGTGAGTTCGTGACATAATTTCATCTTATACTCCTGGATCCTGTAAGGAATGGAATCCTACATTCTCTGTGAAGAAATTTGTATATTCTTTGTTCAGACATAGATACAATGATCAGAAAAATTTTTATTAGAGAAAAAAAGATATCCACTGTATTTTCTGATGGACATGTTTCTTTTTAGGTGGAGGGGAAATGGCGGACCATTTACTTAGCAGCAGACAATGTAGAGAAGATTGGCGAAGATGTGGGCTAAGATATTTGTCACATGTGATTGTATGTAGAGATGTGTGTGATACGGTCATCATTGCTCATTTACTCAAGTAAGTGAATTTTACCTCAACTCAGGCAACAACAATGTTGACTTTTGTGACAGGAGTTAGGGTCTCAAATTCAAAGGAATTTAAGCCTCTCATCTTTGATCCACAATTTGTGTTCTTGGATGGCATGCAGTCTAAAAGTCAGCGTGTACACTGTGGAATGCTTTACAATGTCTTCTGTTTCATGTGTGTTTGCAATATAATAAACATTTATCCAGGGAATGATTACATGTACATATTCCATACTGACCATCATCTGTCGGTCTCCTTTCCATCTGAAAAAGTCTATCACACTCTTATAGTCTATCTTTAATTTTACTCTTTCAATTACTTACACTTTTGGTTTCTCATAGAGGATACACCATGAGATTCTTAAGCTTCTGTCTATGATTAATCTCAGTTCATATTCTGGTTCCAAGGTGCATCCATTTTGCTACAAATGACTGAAGTTAATCCCTCTTTAGGGCAGAGTAGTACTCCACTGAGAATAAATGCTATATTTTCCCTGTCCATTCATTTGTTGATGGATATGTAGGCTGGATTTGAGATTTAGATGTTATGATTTCTGCTATCATAAATGTAGGTAAGCATCTAACACTGTCATGTGACATGTATAACTCTTTGGAGTAGATATCTAAAGAGGGAAATACTTCAATGTGATAGGCTAGATCTGAAGATCCCCTGGTACACAGTTGGAAGACACTTTTCAGTCACTCACTGAAAAGTTTCTGGAATGGGAAACTCTTTGTACATTGGTTAGTGTATTGGAAGCAATATGACAAACTAAAAAATATGGACAGTTTACCCTAATGGTTCAAATTCATTCAAAGGCACACAAATACTGAATTATAAAGGCTATAATAAAGCATGGATAAAGGAGGATGTGTATCAGTTTGGGAAGAGAAGTATTTCACACATGGAGCATTTTTTATGCCAATAAAGAATGAAAGATATTTTTAAAATATCAGATTACAATGAGCAATATTAATGTGTTAAGTAACGCATTTTTATGTACACTTACATATTTATGTATGCTAATATATAAAAATTATACTGTACAGTTATATCCACATAAGCAGTTTTCATACATAACACAAACTATTATTGTGACTTTAAAGAATGTTGCATTTACAGTTGGATAATACACAATGTATAGGATCACAGCATATAAATTTTTAAAAAGCTGACACATTTTTCTGCAGGATGTTATGTTTCCAAAATATTGACATTATATCACTTCTGTGTGATATCTGTCTGTGTATATGTACTCAATAAGTGAATCATATCCTTTGTTTTCTGTTTTACTATTGGTGTGGTAGAGGACATATGGAAGATTAACTGATGGTTAACTTGGAACACCCATCTGAACTGAAGCAGGGTGGTTTGGAGTGGAAGGCCCACCTGAGGAATGTGGCCAATGATACACAAACAGAACTGGGGGACAGATCAGGGGCAGTTGATTTTCTAGGACAACCTTGCTGCAGTTGGTTTTCCTAGTAGGGCAGTTGGCTGTTCTCATCACTGGAGGAGCTCGGGGCCTTGCTGTCAGTGGAATGGCTGCTGTTCTCATCAGGGGACCTCTGATCTTCACCATGAGCATCACTTCCTGGCTCCAGTGTGAATCCCTCAGGCTGGTGGCACAAATCCTTCACCCCTGCAGTGCAGGCTTTCTGACTTCCACACTGGCCTTTGGGCCTTCCTGGTGCAGATCCTCGATATGGACTTGCATGAGACATTGTGTGGGCTCTAGGCCTCTGGCTGGACTCGTGGAGGACATTGCCTTGGGCTCTAGGCCTTCACCTGGACTGGTGTGGGACAGTGCAGAGGGAGCCAGGCCCTCCCCTGGATTCTTTGACTCTCTAGTGCTCGGACAGATCTCTTGCACTCCTCTCCATTTGGCTTTTTGGGTGACTGTTATAAAATAATCCTGTAAATTATGTGTCCTGCATTAAAAATGTTCCCTTGCAAATCCTGACTACAACAGGACACATTCACCAAAAATGCAAAGAGAAAATTAGAAATGTAATAAGTAGATACAAGGATGTGGGTAATTACTCTTTTAAATAATACTTAGACTAGAAATCCAAAATCTTGTCGCAGTTACTAGCTGAAGTTTTACTCTGCTCATTTGTAAAGTTGCCTTAGAAAAACAGAGAAGGAAATGAACTATCACGTGAAAGAAAAAATAACATTAAATAATAATGAAGGTAAATGTTAGCTGTAAGTTTCAAATATCAGTAGTGCTGTGCTTTTAATATAAAGATGTTTCTGCTTGTATCTGTGTCCAGATATCCACATTCTCATGCTTATGTCTCTGTTAATTGTGATACATTTTCAAATTTTCTTGCTAAATAATTGTAACTCCAACTAGCAAAACTTAGAGAGTTGCCCAGATAAAGAGAACTTCAGATAAATAGCAGCAGCATGTACAGGAAAGGTGGATACATTCATTTTATGACATTTAAAAAATAACAGTGAGATTGTTCATATAGAAACAATACAGTAGTCATCATTACCATGAAGAGAAATGTTCCCTTCCACACCCAGCTGTGGCTACATAGCAAGGTTTGCAGCTATTTGAGTTTCATTCAGTTGGAGTTGGAGCTACTGGCATCTAGTAGACAGGAGTCATGTGTGGTGGCAGAAGTACTACAATGTCCAAGACAGCTGTCCCTGCTCCGATAGTGCCTCATCTATTCCTAAATCACCATGAGCTAAGGTTCACAAACTTGGTAATAGAAAATGACAAAAATAGCAAATCACAGGGAGGAAACCATGAGCATAGGGGTGGAGACATTCACTGTATCGAACTCTTCACATGTCTTTGATCTCTTGAAGTATCATGAGGCAAATATTGGAGCATGGTGAGGCTAATGAGTAATCAATAGTACTGTTTTTTCCTCTGTTTTAAAGAGCAAATGGGTGGAGACTTTAATGTTGAATTGGGAAGAAAAACAACAAACAATATTTACAAGACACATGGTAAGTACGTGATCTATAAGGATAATTGCATGACCCAAATCATGGAAAGAGGTCAGATTAATGTTCTCAGCTCTGTCTTACTTATCTGGGTATTCATAATTCCAAATCAGTTTTTATTAACTTTTGCAAATGCAACCATAAAATGTACAGAAATTTTCAAACATTCTCTTCCAGCTACATGTCCAAGGTATATTTTCTTGCTGTTTTCATCTGAGATCAAATTTTGGCATGATACTTTGAATAAAATCTCAGACAAGTCCAAAAATACTCATTTTTGTACTCTTCAGGTTTAGGAATGCGATTGAAGCTTCTTAGAATCTATCAGAACTTTCAACATGTTTCTTTGTTTTCTTCAAAATGAGCGAATTTGCCTTTCAATGCATAAATCATTTGAAGGTTAAGTTTTTTTTATAAGAAACTATGGAAGAAATAGATTTGATTAATGAAATCCCAAAGAATGTCACAGTTGTAAAAAATGGCAAAACACCATTACACACCAAAATGTACATAATTTAAGCACAGTACTAATATCAGAAAGGTTAATACTATAGTGATTGTATAATTTAAAATATGGTCATACTTTTCCAACACAAATCTTGTAACTGCATTCTGTCAAATGGCTAAGTATCACATTTGATCGAAAAAATATCATGCTATATTTTTCAGCTCAACTGAATACATTTGTAACAATTATATAGCAAGTATATAGCAAGTATATAGCAGCATGATCTGATATGTAATAGAATGGTGTAGGTGTCCAGCATTTCCTAGTATCCTCATTACTGTTTAATTTTTCTGTTACTTAATTCACTAGGAAGTGGTAAATTAGACTACACAGGAAATTTAAATTTAGCATGATTTAATTATTTATTTTTAAAGTTTTATTACTAAATATGCATGGTATATAATGTTTATCTTCCTCGTGTGTGGTGGATACGTGTAGCAAACACATCTTCATCCTTTCTTATCCCTTTCCCTCTGTCCACCATGACTCTATCTCTTGATCTCCTTATTTTTAAGGGAACTATCTCCCTTTTTCCTCTTATCTATTTTTTATTTTGTTCTTCATTTATACTTTGAGATTCTTCTATAAGAGAAACCATGTGATATTTAAGTTTGTTCCCTGGGCATATTTCATTTAATATGATGGACCCAAGGGCTATCCATTTACCTCAAAATGACTCAAAATGATTTTTCTGGCAGAGTATTTATGGATATTGATGGAAACAACTAATTTGTGAATATGAAACAACTTCTGTTTTTGTAATGTTTAAGTAATTTTGGAGATCCAGAAACCATTCTGCCTCAAATGGGAATAGGAAAATGCTTCCCCAACTCAATACCCCTTGTAACAGGTTATAGTAACTTTGGAGGAAGCTTAATGAAACATGGATAATTACAAGAGGAAGGGTGTAGAAAAGCATATTACAAGCCAAGAATGTAAAGGCTAAAATGGGAAAATATTAATTATATTGATATTCCCACATATTTTTCTGCTATTTTACAGCAGTAAGCAGTCCTTTCCAATTTTTTATGGTGTCAGACAAACTCTTGTTTGCTTCTAATTTTAATAGTGGTATACAAGAATAATTAAAATTAATTAAAGTAATTAAATAATGAATAAAATAATAAAAATAATTTAAAATTTTTAATAGTGGTATAGGAAACACATTTGGGTTTCACCCTTAGTAACTATTGCCCTTGATTCTGTGCAGTTCAAAAACATTAATATCATCTATTTTATTACGCAAAAAGTGAATGCAAGAGTGATTTTCTCTTTACTGCTAGTGACAATGCTGCTATGTTACACAACGTACAATTGTATAAATATGTACTGTCACTATACAAAGCTACTCAGTTAAAAATGGGTGTGAATTAGGCCAACCACACCCTAAAAGAATATATAACAGGCTGAATGAATAAACCAGAAAGAAAATTACACGTACACTAACATTAAAGCTTTGTAAACTTGTTGACAATACCAATGTTTGAATACTTTCACAAATGTCAAACACAGACTCTTCCAAAGAAAAACACAGGATGAGCTGAGGAAAAAGATAATTTGGAAATAAATGGACATTTTCAGGATGTTAAAGTTCTTGCTCTTGAGTTCAGCTCTGAAAAATACCAGTTGTTCCCATTCAGTATTGGAAATTTGTGGTGTATCATTTCTGTCTCAATTAACAACTCATCTTTTAGTTCAGTTACAGAACTGAATTTTATATTTCTAATCACTCATAGAGTTTCAGATGCATTTCTACCCTCATTTTGGTTCTAAACATCACTACAGTTCCATCTTTTAATTCCTAGACTGTGACCAAGACCTTCCAGGTGAGTGATTTTATATATACATGTATATGTATGATATATATGACATATATATATATCATATATATATATGACAGCACACTGGATAATTGATGCTTGAAAATTATTGTAAATGTCCAACATAATTTGAGATAGAGATGTATACAGGGCTAGGTTTAAATAACATGGAAAAATCTCTTATGTCTGATTGTGATTACAATCAATTCTTCCAATGTTTGATATTCCATATTTGACAAGCAGAAATGACATTGGTAGACTTGGGAGAGATACCTAAATAGACTACCAAGTAAGAACGTGTTCTTCTTGAAATGTGTTGTCAGATATTTTTTGGTACCTGGGATCGAACTTGGAACCTTGTGCTTGCGAGGCAGGCAGTGGAACCACTGAGCTAAATCCCCGGCCTGTCTGATTTTAATATAGACTTCTATTTTGGCTATATTGATAACAAGGGTTTATTACATTGATAATTGAAGCAAGATTCTGTAAAAATGAAGGGTACCAAGTTTCCTTTTAGAAAGTAACTTTAAGGTTGGCTCTCTTATGATAGTGAAATAATACAGGAATCAATGATGCATATTCTGTACTTCATCTCCATTTTGGAAGTCAGGAAATGAGAAAACAATAAATATTGCTTCCCCATAAGCATTGAGTGTGGATTCTTCCCTCTCACAGCATATGGTGATTTATCCACCTCTACTTAAGCTTCACTTTCCTAATCTTATTAGGAAAACAAAACACTGCCTAAAACAACCCATCTCTTCCAAGCAGGACCCATTAAGAAGGTGTAAACAGGATCTTCAGATGAAAACCACTTGGTTCATTAAATGTGATGGCAAATCAGAAACGCTATAAAAGAGACATCCGTTCCAGTTCTCTCTGCAACACACTTATACTGAGCTCCTGCAGAAGAGGGAAGACAATCTTTGCCAAGGTTCTGCCGCTTGCTCTTTGTTCAGTCTGTTGTGTGCTCACAGGGAATCTGAGCTCACCATCTCAGAGGTAACAAGGGTGGGCAGTTCTGAGGGGAGGTTTTGGTGACACACGTGTTTCCAGTAGCACTGGGAATGTCCCTGGAGTTGTGATCATGCATTCAGCCAGCCTAGAGAAGAATTAAGTTGTGGAACTGAAGCACCATTGTATATTTGTGAAAAACTTACTGCATTGGAGGCACTGTTCTATGAGATAATAATATTTTTTTCTTGATGACCCTGGCATTCCCTGAATGGGATGGACATACATAGTAACAAACATTTACTTAATGAGTAGTACCTTAAGGAGCCACGGATAGAGAACCTGTTTGTCACAGAAGGGAAAAGTATTCAGTATATACAGACACTTTGATCAACTAGAAAGTAGATACTATTTTAAAGCAACGTATCCCACAAAGGAGAATTACAGTGTGAAAAAGCTGAGGAATAATAAGGAATATTTTGAATTTAGACCATATATTATTTTCAGTGAGGTCATCTTGATTGTTTATGAAGATGGTTGCCACACTGTGCAATCTAAAGACAAATCTGAGACTGTGAGCTGCTGGATTTTCTATATCTAAGAGCTTAACTGTGTATTTATCCTGTGGGAAATAAGCATAGGTTAAGTATTGCAGGGAGTGAATCCCATCATTAACCTTAGGTCTCATTATCAGGTCTAACAAGTTAATGTGGCAGAGAACGTATTCAGGGTGATATCAATGCTGGAATAAGTGGTATTGGAAGTGAGTAGCGTTATCATTTAAGAATGGTGTGGAAATCCTGAGTTTAACATGAAAAACAGCCTGAAATTTTATAGTTTCTATCAGGTATGATGTGGATATTATACAAATACATAATATATAATGTATACATATAATTAATATATGTAATTAATATAATTACATATATTAATATATGTATAATGTGTGATATGTTGGAAATGGCATAGCATGCCAAAAAATGTACTATCAACACAAGCAATAACAAAGTTGAATGTGAGCTATAAGAAGATTGAAGTATCAATCTGGATTTCTAAACTTCAGATTTGAATATAAAATGTGAATATACAGATGTAGGCTGATGTTCATGTCTCTATGACTATCTTCCTATTATAACTGGAGTCTATTTTCCTTCGAACATTCTTGCTAAGGAATTATCACCGGACTTAGCAGAAGTGAGAGAGAACCTTAGAGAAAGAAGACTTCAGATCAACACGGGCAGAAGAATGTACAGAAAAATCAATGCAAGCAGTAACAGCAAAATAATTTGTGTCCATGAAACGAGCCAGGCATCCTCCTTGCAATGTGGGATGGAGCCCTTCCACACCCACCGGTGGACAGCTGGAGAGCTCTGCAGACATTCCCCACTGTCCCAGCTGGGGGCTAGAGAGAAAGGCACATGGTGGGTACAGACCAGTGGAGCAGAGTGACTCCTGGGCAGCATAGGAAGTCTGGGCCCACTCCAAGGGACACACCACCCCACACTGCCCGTCATCACCATTGTGCATCCCTGTACTGACATGGCTCTCCAACGGCTTCGAGATATAAAGCGAGTATTACCCCCTCCAATGCCTTGTAACTGTTGAAGTTCCCCAAGCCAAATACACCTGTTTGGAAGGAGGGATGAGAACTAAAGACGCTTTTGTTTGTGTTAAAGTTGAATGGAATGTGCCAGAACACACAGTCATGGGAACAAAAACAATGATATTTACACTACCGATGGTGAGTACAGGGTCTTGCTGGATGATTGCATGACCTGAACAACGGAATGTCTAAAATCCATGGTCTTAGCTCAGTCCTGCAAATCTGAATATCTAGAGTCTAGAAAAAAATTTTGCTTCTAATTACCAATGTGACTTTGGAAAAGTGAATACAAGTTCCATGATTTTATATCATCATACAAAGTCAGGAGAAGTGACAGGGCACTTTAGATTCTGTAGAATGATAGTGTTAATAATATCTGAGAACAATTCCCAGCCAGTCTCTTTTGTGTTTTCCTACTACTAAGAACTGGTTAAAACTAGTTTATATTATTAAAATCAAACTGTTTCAAAATTTGTTTTCCTCTTATTTGACAGAAATAATTACAAAAGTTTTCAACCCACTAGGTAAATTATTTGAGCATTATTTAAAATCAGTAAATATAATAAAGACTTATGAAACTGTAAATTAAAATGTGTCAATAATTTCCAAGCATCAATGCTGTAATGTAAACCAAGCAAATGAATAAATATTACATTTATATTGAAAATGCACATTTTATTCTAATTTTTATCTTGATTTTAAAAAAAATTTAGAAAAGTCTATATTATCAGGGCGTAACTGGAATAATATTACAAAATATATAAACTCACCCTTTCATTGTAGTCTTGCCTTTTCTACATTACATTGCACCAGGAGCTGATGATTTAGAGTAGGTGATAAATGTATCCACCTATAATGTTTGGGAGTCATGATTATTGAAATTATGTCTTCCTGTGTGTGAAGCCTGTCCCATTCACTGAACTACACACCAGCCCCAAAGTAGATGCTAACTAATGGCCTTTTTAGTGGTGGCTGTGGATAAAATCACAGTCTTAAAATTCCTGAACATTTAGGAGTCAGGTTTTTCTAGGAGGTTGGAGGGGGGTACAGTCCTTCCATGACAGGGTACAAGGAGGCATAGCAACAAGAAGGGGTGCTGTCCTAAAATCACTTTACCTCCCTGATATTAAGGGAGATTTGGAGGATTGTAATATCTTTCCATATTAGAGGGAGTTACAGAAATTCTATATCACAGCAGCTCTTCTAACTGACTGCCACAGGGACTATTGTTCAAGGCAGAGTTCATAGAGTATGTTCCAAGGTAGACATATCTAATTACAGTGGTAAACTACTAATGGCATTACATTGTTTTGAATATTTTATTTGATGGTGGTACCAAGAAAAAAATTACTTGCAAATGCTTTACAAATTAACTGCGATGATAGGTATTTATTGGATCAATGAGGACTTGGGCAGTCATACCACAAAACAAAGTGTGCTTTTTGGAAATATTGAATGTGATTCCATGCAGAGAAAATTATGTCTTCTATGCTTCCTACTGAGGAAAGAACTAGCTGTGTACATTATTTTGTATTATGTTCCTTGGGGCCGAAAAGAGCTCAAATATGAAATTTCAATTTCACTAATCTATGATGCTGAAAACTTGTGTGTTGACAATAGACAAATTTTGCACTATGGAAGTTGGAGAAAAGACTTTCTTTAAAATCACACACCTTTACTCTGGGTATCCAAAAAGTATCCAGGATGATTCCCACAGCAACATCCAAGTACCACAGACAAGGAGTTAGATGGTGTCACCTAAGGAAGGGGGATTTGAATATCAAATTCAGTTGACTATTTAGTTTTCCATTCAGGTTATTGGTACATTTTAGGTGTATGTTATGATCCCATTCATCATTGGGATGATGTACACTGCACATGATGGATCTTAGTTCTTGTTTCCTCCCCATTCCTCTGCCCTCCCTTCCACCTCTCCAACCCTGCCTATTTGCAAAAGCTTTGTTTCCATTTTTTCCTTCTTTTCACACATTTTTTTTCTTTCCTTTCTTTTCTTTCCTCTACCCCCCCCACTTCTACTTCCTCTTTGAACCTTTGCTTCCTAAAAAGGAACCCTTCCCCACTGTTGGTGGGAGTGCAGACTGGTGCAACCACTGTGGAAATCAGTATGGAGATACTTCAAAGAGCTAGTATTAGAGGTCCCATTTGACCCTGCTACTCCCCCACTGGGTACCTTCCCAGAAGAATTGAAAGCATCATAACACAGCGATATATGCTCACCCGTGTTCATAGAGGCACAAGCTAAAGCTTGGAAGCAGCCCAAATACCCATCAACTGGAGACTGGATAAAGAAAATGTGCGGTTTTTTAAAAATAAAATGGAGTACTACTCAGCCACAAAGAATGATAAACTAGGGATATTTATACCTAAATGGGTGCACATTGAGGCCATACTCCTAAGTGAAATAAATAGGACAAACGTATAAATATCGAATTGTCTCCCTGGTGTGAGAAACCAAAGGTGTAAAAGAGGACTGAAATGTATAGTAAACTACTTTTTATAGCATTATAATTGAATTCATCTCAATCATAAGCCTTTTCTTTTATCACAAATGTTCAATAAAAAATCTTGACCTCATTGCTCTGCACATAAACACTAGATCAGATTTCCCAAAGAAACACAGTGTTCTCTGCATGTCAACTATTTTCACTTCTGACTAATATCCCAAGGGCATGATGGAAGGACAAGAGCCTTTCTGACATTAGAGGCACCTTTCAGGTAAATGGGGAAGGGGTGAAATCCTGTATTTTCCCAGATGCAGGATTGTATACTGCTTTTCTGTTTTTCTTGTCCATTAGCAGAGAGGTTGGGTGAACTAGCTCAGTGAAACATTCACATCATTTTCCACAATCAAATTGATTAGGGGATCAAGAACCCTAGTGCATAGATTCTAGAATGCAGAGGTGAAACCCCAAGCTATAGTGTGTATAGAAAGACTTTCCATCTCTATTTCCACCCTTGCTATGTCCAGGATGTGAGTAGGAGAATGCAGGTTTATGTAAATGTGTGAGTGATGAGGTTCACACAGCAATGGCCTTTTCTGTCCTCTGTAGTCACAGGAGCAGGGAACTAGTACGGTTCTCAATATCTGGATTCCATGCACCGTCCCCATGTCCCTTAAAAATGAACTAGTGCAAAACATTTACATACCACAGGGAAAGGAGGGTGGAGATGGGAAGCCCTACCTTTGCAGGCTGACCTGGGGGACATGTGAGAGATTTGGTGGCACTCTGATACCTATCTCTTGTCTCTTCTACGGAACGCAGCAAAAGAAAACTATGTAAGTGGGAAGAGCTGGAGTCGTTTTGGGTCCTGACCATGAATAAGGACATTCGAAAGAATGCCCAGGACACAATAGAGAAGCAAGTAGAGTTAGTGCTTTTATTCCCATAATGTATTTTAAAAAGACTTGAAATAAAAAGAAATCTGCAGGATCCTTCATTCAGAATATCTTTAAACTTTGTTTTTTATTAGTGCACGTTTGTCATATGTATTGATAGTGTTCATCATAGGGAATTTTACTTGTGCATGATACACCTTCCTTCTTTTTGTTTTCCCACTCCCTCCCCTTCCCTTCAACCCCTCCTACCCTTCCCATCTACAAAAGCTTTCTTTCCACTTTTTTTCCCTTCCATTATCTTTTTCTTCCTTTTCCCATCCTTCACTTTCTTCTCCCTTGTTCCCTTTACGATTTGAACATTTTCTTCCTGCTTTCCAATATCTATTCTCCATTTTGGTCCTTATTTATTCTTTTGGTTTCTCACAGAGGAGAAATGATGAAGTATTTAATTATGTTTGACTTATTTTGCTTAAAATTATGGTCTCCAAGTGCATCTATTTGGCTAAAAATGTATGACAATGTACATAGAAGATCCCAAAAATTCTACTAAAAGACTTCTAGAATTCATAACCAAATTCGGTAGCATAGCAGTATACAAAGTCAACACTCAAAAATCAGTAGCCTTCCTGTACACTAATAACTAACTCACTGAGAAAGAAATTACTGAAAACACACCTTTCACAATAGTATCAAGAAAAATAAAATACTTAGGAATTAATCTAGCAAAGGAAATGAAAGACCTGTACACTGAAAACTACAGAACTCTGAAAAAGGAGATTGAAGAGTATATGAGAAAAAGGAAAGACATCCTGTTTTTGATACTCAGATCCAATGTAGTGAAAATGGCAATACTTCCTAAACAGTTACACACATTTAAATCAAACTCAATCAAAATATCAACAGCATAACTCAAAGTATTTCTTTTAAACAGTTTCTAAATCTTAGAAATATGGAGAAATTGCAGTTGTCTTTTTCTTGCTTCCTCTCTCTTTAGGAAGTGAGTTTTTTTTTAAAAAAAAAAAAAGATTGTATCTCGAAATAAAGTTGAGTATAGTTCTGTTTCATTTGGGTGTGGAACTTAAATATTCATTATCATATCATCTCCTGGAATGGTAGCAAAGTGTATTACATAAAGTATTGAAAATGTTTAAATGATAGAAGAATAACATTAGAACACTGAACTATTTTGAAGAGCGGGATTCTCATTTTTGAATTTTTAGTTTTTATGAGTACATGTTTGGAGTGGATAATGATGAGATTCCTCATGTAGAGTTGGTGCATGTTCATAACACATCTTAATTCCTCTTTTTCATCCCTTTTCCCTCCCCAAACTCCATGTCTTGATCTCGTTCCCATTTGAGGAAGATCTGTCTCCGTACTTCCTATTATCTATCTTTCATTTTGCTCTTTGTTATATTTTGGGTTTCTTATATAAGATAAATTATAAACTTGTGATATTTAAACTTGTGTGCCTGATTGATTTCATTTAACATTATCATTTCAAAGAGCATCTGCTTTCCTAGAAATAACTCGGGTTTATCTGAGTGATATTTTAAAAAATATTTTTATAATTTTATTGCTTCGTTTACAAAGCATTCAGTTTAACATCATCACGGGGAGTGGGTACATGTCCATGCTGCAGCTTGCTTCTTTTTATAATCCCTTTCTCCTATCCCCTGCCTTCCTCCTTTCTCCTCCAATTCCCCTATCCTTATTTTAATTCTTGATATTATTAATCTTAGCTCATGTCCTGGCATATAATTTTACATTATTTATATTTTGCCTTGGACCAAAGAGATCCTTCTCCATGTTCCCTTCTATCCATTCTTTATTATTCTACTCGTGCTTCAGCTCACTCAACTTAAAGATATCATATGGAATTTAAGTTTGCATGTCTGGTTTATTATACGCGATATTTTTTATATATTAATTGGTACACTGAACAGGAGTGGTGATAGTGGACATCCCTGTCTTGTTCCTGATTTTAGTGTGAAGGATTTCAGTTTTTGACCATTTAGTATGATATTGGCTGTTGGTTTTTCACAGATGGCTT
>NW_004624834.1:2939736-2998395 GCF_000247695.1 Heterocephalus glaber | reverse complement strand
TCCTCCTTCTTCTTTTTTTTGGTACCAGGGATTGAACTTGGGTCCCTGCACTTGCATAGCAGGTGGCAAAACCACTGAGCTAAATCCCCACCCCAAAGATTCTGATTTCTAAAGTAGAGTTAAAGAACAAGATGAACATCACCAATTCATTCATTAGGTCAGTAAAAATATGAAAATGAACTGTGCTACCTAAGCTTAATTGCCTATGTGATTGTCTTGGGAGCTGCCTAGGAGATTAGTAGAGCGTACTTCTGAGAGTGTGTGTGTAGTCATGGTACCCCTCCCCTCAGGCACTCTTCCTCTCTCTGCTTTCCGACCACCATGAAGTGAGCAGCTTTGTTCCCCTATGCACTTCTGCCACGATGTTCCAGCCTTGGAGCCAGCAGACTAGGGACTGAATTGCTCAAAACCATGAGCCAGCTTACCACTCTCTTCTTTTGGAATACATCATAAAGAAAGAACCTAACACAAAAAACTCCAGGAAAATTAAATATGCATCTACTCACAAAAGAATGTTCTTTCTTAGGACAGGTGTCTGTGAAAGAGAGGGAAAATATTCTCTTACATTGTGTGCATGTGCTTCTCCAAATCTTATACTTTCTCCAAAAGATTTACAGGGCATGGTACTTGGAACAGCAATTGTGAATTCTTCTGTATTTCAGATTCTTTAGCTTGTGTCCAACATCCTAAAATGCATTCCCCTTTGATTTAGATCTCTGACTGAGTGGGAAGAGGAAAGATGACCTAAAATTCTCGTGACATTGTTTAGCTCTGTCAGTTGTAACTCTCCTTTCTTCTTTTTTCTTTTTCTTTTTTTTTTTTTTTTTTTTTTTTGGTACCAGGGATTGAACTCGGGTCCTTGGGCTTGTGCAGCAGGCAGTGAAACCACTGAGTTAAATCCCTGCCCCTCTCCTTTCCTCTTTGATAAACCATGGCGGCTCATCCAGTTAGCAGAAATGTAGATTTAGTAACAAGAAAGACTCAGATCCCCCAATTTTTACTCCATGCAGTTAGGCACAGTTCAATTGAATTACTGTACAGGAGAACACTGTGTCTGAATGACCCCTTCTGATTTAGTATTGATTCACCAAGAAACAGACTCAGTTCTGTGTCACTGCATAACAACTTGTATAAATCAGTTTCTAATTCATATAAATTCACTCTCAAATCCTGGAAGGATATTGGGGAACTCACTGTGGGATATCTGGCAATTGCCTTACTGAACCTCTTGGATATGTATACCATCCCCAGAATTAGTGTGTGTAATTCTCCACAAAGACTTTTAACACAACTATAAAGGTTGAATCTCTGTATTTTCACAAGAGTATCTTTCATTATCTTAGACTCAATCAGAAGCCTTAAATCTTTTGGCTCAGCCTGTTTTTGAACCAGACTATTTCATAGAAAAGAATGCATACATTTAATTAAAAATATCTTGTAAGATTCTGTGGTTTTGCACTGAATACATACCAAGAGCAAAAGTCAGATGTATGTTCTTTCCCTCATCCTAAATCACTATCATGCTTGATTTAAAAATAATTTGGACATAATCATGACCTGCAACTATACTAAGCACAAAAAAAACAAGGTCAATGTAATTTTCCTTTGCCTGAGGATCACGTATGTCTTAGTTACTTTTCTCTTCTTTGAGACAAAAGACTCAACACTCAAAGTTAAAGAAAGAAAGATTTATTTGGCTCACAGTTTATAGAGGTTTCAGTCCATAGTGGGCTGGCTCCAAGGCAGGGTGGCACATGGCAGAGGGGCATCACACAGGAGAAACAGTCCATGGCATGGAAGGCAGGAAGCAGGAAAAGCAGCCAGCAGCAAGTGACAAAAGCCAACCCTTTTGTGTCCCTTATATTTTATTTAGGCTACCTGCTCCTAGAGCAGGATGCACTCAAACCCAGGGAAAGTGTTCCCATTATCCAGTCCAAGAACTATGCCAAACCAATCAGTGGACTAATATAGTAAGCACACACTCTTGATACCAGCATCACACACCTAATCCCAGCATCACACCCTAGATTTAGCCACTTCTGAAAAGCCCCACCTGTGACCACATGAGCCTTTAGGGGACAACTAGACAGAAGAAATTATAATATAAAAGGAAATGGCATTTCTAAGACTCCTCGGATATCATACAAAACACATTGCAAACATGGACCCCAAATAGCAATATGAAGAACTTACCCTGAACTCACCCCTCAAAGTGAATTTGTGTAAATTTACATATATTTTTTGTGTTAGTTACTTTTCTCTCATTGCTAAGACTAAACACCCAACACTGAAAGTTAAATGGGGAAAGGTCTATTTTATTTAGCTCACAGTTCATAGAAGTTTCAGCCCATAATCAGCTGGCTCCAAGCCAGGGATGGCAAACAGACATTGCAGAGGAGAAGCAACATGGTGCGCACAAGGTAGCAAAGGCCACAAGAGGGTTTAACAGCATCTTTGTGCCCCTTTTATCTCATTCAGACTACTGGGATTAGGGAGCCACCAAACCAATCACTCACAAGTAGTGGTTTAGTAATCACACAACTGTAACCCCAGCGTCACACATGCCAGATTCAACTACCTCTGAAAAAGAAAGCCCCACCTCATCTGCATGAGCCTTTGGGGGGGGGCATCTAAACACAAGCCATGACGTTCTCTAAGAGTAGAATCCAAATTAGTACCAGGAATACTCTAGAATCCCAAGATTGAGGTAAGTGAACAGAGTGAAACCATGAATTTGAAGACAGTGCATCAGATCATGAAGCGATCCGAAAAAGATAATATGCTCTCACAGTACATTATCTGTGAAGTAAATACTGATTTTTTTCTTTTATTTCCTGTTGATATGTAAAATTTTCATTTTGCATTCAACTTACAAACAGAAATAGAAGATTTCTCCTTCCTCATCCATCTGTCCATGCTCCTTTGTTGCCAGGTGGAATATTGATATATGTGTTCTTAAAGCCCTCAGACTTGTGGATATTTACACACTTATACTCACTATTTCCTTCGTATGATTCAGTATTTTCATTTCTATGTCACAGGGTTTAGCATGCTCTAAAACTAGTTGGTTTCTGGGTTACTTGTTTCAGGGAGGGGTCAGGCGGAGATCCTGCATCCTGTAGGGCATCCAGTAGTGACACAAACATTAACTACTCAGCACCAGTACCTCCCACACCCACTTAGGGCAGTCGGACAGGTCTGCCAAGTGGACCACGCAGGCACAGGTTGTTAGGAAGGGAAGAGTCTGTCTTATGGCCAACAATGATTTTTTTAATTACCTAAAGTAAACAATCCAGGTCTTTATTTTGACACTACCCTAAAGCTGATTTTTGTGCTTCTCCTATCAATGCTGCTACTCCTGAAGATAAGGTCAGTGGTCTGTCTCAGCTAACTCTTCCTCTTCTGCTAATTTGGCCTACAGTTATTCAGCATGAAGATCAAATAGATTATAGAGTCACAGATTTATCAAGAGACATAAGACCTACTTGTCCAAACAGAAAAAGAAATATATCTAAATATTTTTACATTCTTAAGCTGTTTTCAGATCAGGGATTTACCAACCCATTAGGAGTATCTGAAATATAGAGGTGACATTCAATTTTAATAATGGTCGTACTTTGAAGAGTACCTGTGCTTTGTATAGTAAGTTTTGCTTTTGCTTTTCAGCATTACATATATAGAGATGGACAGGATAAAACTTTAGTGTGCAATTGAGATCTAAAACAGTTGAAATATTTTAAAAATATGACATTAAAATGTACATACCTATTCTAATACTAGTATTCACTGAAATTATTTCACTAAATATGTTAGGCACCCTGTTTTTCTCCTGAGAACAAATCATTATTACAATTCCTTTACATTAGTAATTTTATCTACGTTGACTTCCCATATGATAAACATAAAATTGAAATTTCATAAATATAAAGTTATCCATCCCGAATCTCATTTTTGTTTCAAATTTTATCCTTTAATCTGACCCCAAAGAAAATAAAAAATTTATTCAACTGACCCAGATGTTTAATATACCTCTGACATTTTGTACATTAATTACCTCGTTGATTTCTGATTCTTGACTTAAAAACATTACTCTGAGAATGAAATATTGTTTCATTTGTTTGTGTGGGAAACATTTCTCATTTTCCTGAGTGGTTTTGTTCAATTAGTTAGGCTTTATTTTGCCAACTATCCCTCATGTTTTATTTCATATATATTATATAAAATGTGACTAGAAATATTATATAGAATATTATATTAGAAACATTATATATGTGAGATATTAGAAATGTTATATATGAAATATATGTGAAATATTATGTTATATATGAAATATATAGAGAAATATTATATTAGAAATATATTATATGAAGTACATGATATTATATATAATCATTTTCCCTGATACTCAGCTCAACGCTTGAATACAGTAGACATTCCACATTTACTCATTCATGGTTTTATTGGCATGTGTCACCCAATTGCCTGACACAAAATCTAGACTGTATAATGAACTGAAAATACAATAGATCCCCCAAATAAACAACCCAACAAAAAATGGACAAGTGAAATGAAAAGACAGTTTACAGAAGACATACAAATGGTCAATGAATACATGATGGAATGCTGAACATCGCTGGGAATTAGAGTAATGCCCACCACAGCAACACTGCCATTTCCTTTTACCCAATTTGGAATGCCTACTCTCAAGAAATCAAATTATACCAATGCTGATGAGGCTGTGGGGAAAAAGGTACCCTTCTACACTGTTGCTGAGAATAACAGAGAGTTAACCGCTAAAGAAATCAGGATAGAGAGTCCTCGTAAAATTGCAACTAGAAAGTATATTTGATCCAGGTGTTCTCCTTCCAGGTTTCCTTTCTGAAAGATTTAAAGTCATCGTGTTACAGTGATCCATTCATATCCATGGTTACAGCAGCACAATTTGTAATAGCTAAATCACAAAACTGGCCTATATGTCCATAGACATGCATGTTTTATGTATGAAACATTTACCCAAGACACTATTAACTTTGTGTGATTCAGCAAGGACTAGGGTGGAAGCATTGAGGTGTTTATAGATTTCCACAGTAGAGAAAATTATGTGGTCATCTGAATCACACGTCTTCTACCACTTTTGCACAAACTTTCCATAGTTCCACTCAGATGGCCAAGAATGTATCCCATGTGTGTTCGGAGAATATTCAAGGCAGCAGGCCTTAATCCATTTATGGTGTCTCTATGCTCATGACTTCAGTACCTCCCAAATGCCAGGCTGCCTCACACAATCCATGTGGTCTGAGGACTTATACATTTGGATTTGGGGGGACACGATCATTTGGATCATAGCGGTACCTTTTATTACATTCTGTATGTCTCGTTACTTCTCATTTCGACTTTCTTCCAGTGCTTGGTATAGATATCACCTTTGAACCTATCTGCCAATTTCCTGATTCTTCATTCTTCCAGGCCAAGTCTGATGATGAATCACTCATGCAATTTTCTTTTCTCTTTATTTTATTTTTTAATTAATTAAGTTTACTGATACATTTTAGATGTACCTAATGATCACATCCACAATAGGGAACTTGCACATGATATGTCTGGATTCTTCTTTGTTTTCCCATTCCCTTATCTTTCTTTCAAACCCATTTCCCCTCTTTATTTACAAAACCTTTCTTTCCATTTTTTCGTTCTTTTCTCATTCTTTCTTTTCCCTTCCTTCTTCCTCCCTTCCTAATCCCCCTTCCTATTTGAACACTGTCTTCCTATTTCACAGAGAACTAATATCTAGAATATAACAAATGCTGGCAGGGCTGTGGGGAAAGAGGAACCCTGCTCCACTGTTGGTGGGAGTGTAGACGGGTGCAACCACTGTGGAAGTCAGTGTGGAGATTCTATAACTTTCTTTTGTTTGTTTCATCTCAGCTTTTAATTTCAGACTTGAAATTTCTCTCTTTGCTTAATAATATCTATTTCTCTATATGGGACTTTTTATTTGGCTTGGCTTACTACTGATGTCTCACTTCTCTGTAATTACTACATGATACCATTTGCCTACATCCTTATGACAACTGATGGAGAATTTATTAATGCACAAAACACTCATATTTGTGTATTTTTCTTTCCTTATATTCTCCTTTTTTCATAACTGTTAATTTATAATCAGACATTTAAAATCCTTTAGTGTAAAATCCTGGCCTCTGATTTTGCCCATGACTGTTGTTTAAAGGACTGGTGACTGTCTCATCATGTTTTGGAGGAGGATAATTTCACTGTGTTAGGTTAGTGACCCACCTAATCCAATTCTTCAGTTTCTACCTTCAGCAGTATTTAGACACCGGAGTCAGTTTTTTAAAATTTTCTTTTTAAATTCTTTACTTATAGTTTAGTCTGACATCAAAGGTGCTGTGTCTGAGGCAGCAGAGCTCATTAGTGAAACAGTGCTACATCACATTGCTAAGTCCCTGGAGTCTGTAAGGGAGACATTTGAGGGATGCAAGGGAACCCTGCACTTTGTGATGTACTTACACTGAAAGTTCAGGATTTTACCCTAGAAATGGGTGGATAGGTGCTTGAGTCAGCTCCCTAATTTCTCGGCAAGTCTCCAGTCTGCATTTGCTCATGGCCCTGGTGGCCACTGTCCTCTACAGTATGTTCTGAGGGCTCACATAGGATGAGAATGTGTGTCTACCGGTAAGGAACAAAGACTTGGTTTCTCCAACAAAACCAAAATGTTTCAGTGCACCTTTGAGACTGGCCTATATTTCAGAAATATATATAATATATATTTGGTACCAGGGATCGAACTTGGGTCCTTGAGCTTGCACAGCAGGCAGTGAAACCACTGAGCTAAATCCTCGGCCCTGGAAATAAATATTTTTGTTGCTTTTAACTAAGGCAAATTTTATATCTCAAATATCATGAATTTAATTTTTCACTCTGGTGTATTAAAAATAATCAGATGTATGTGCATTTGGAAAGGAACATCATGTTTCTTCTTTACATTCATAGCTGCTATGGCAATGTTGTATGTAGCACCTATCATGTACAAGGAAACTTCCAATAAGAAAGGAAAGTGGACATCTTCTCTGTATTCCAGCAACCAACCCATTATAATCACCGTGTCTCTACGTTCACAGAAGAGAAAAATCAGATCCAGTTGATGTAAACAGGATATTGTTCCCTATAGCAGAGAATCATATCAAGTTAAATGGTGACACAGATGCACATATGAAACAGGAAATGAGAGGGATTTTCGAATGTCATCACATGCAATAAAATCCCAAGTTGCATTATGATGCATTAGATCTTTATATCTAGAGAAATATAAGGTTAAACAGGTAAAGAGTTGAAAAATAGATGTACGGTTCCAAAGATACAGAGATATATGTTCTTAGGTTCTCATTACATCTAATACATCTGAATAAATTGAGTCAGAAATGTGCATGTGCACACCAACACACACACACACACACACACACACACGTGTACACACCCAAGACCTCCCCTCAGATAACCCAACCCTTGATACCTCTGAAGGGTTGAGCTCGGATAGAGACTCCTCGTCAGCACAACCCAGACTGAGCACAAAAGCAAGCAGCAGAACCTGCATCTTGGTGGACATTCTCTTCCCTCTTCTGCAGGAGCTGAGTACAAGTGATGTAGTTTTTGGAGGAAATTTGAGTTGATGACACTTTTATAGTATTTCTGGCTTGGTGTCATATTTAATGAACCAATTATATTTTACCTGAAGTTCATTTCCATCTTCTCAATGCATCCTGCTGGGAAGAAATTGGCTGTATTTGAGAGGGTTTTATTTTCCTACTGAGATTAATAATGAATGAAGTTTAGGTCAGGCTGGATAAGTGGCCTTATGCTGTGAGACAGGAAAACCCATATTCAGTGCTTCATGGACAGCAGTGTTTATTTTCTTTCATGTCCTGACTTCTGACGTGGAGATGAAGTACAAGACATATTCCCAAACTCCTACATTGTTACATTAACATTAAGGGAATAGGCATAAAATGACTTTCTAAAGGTCAAAATGGTACTGTTGTGGTCAGGGTTTGCAAGGGAATAGATTTAATACAGAACACATAATTTATAGGATTATTTTATAATAGTCATCCAAAAAGTCAAATGCAGCAGAGTGCAAGAGATTAGCCACACACCAGAGACCCAAAGAATCCAGCCTGGATCCCACCGCAATGTACCGCCCAAGTCCAGCTGAAGGCCTAGAGCCCAAGGCAATGTCCTCCAGGAGCCAGCCAGCAGCCTGGAGCCCAGGGCAACACCTCATGCTTGTCCTTATCGAGGATCCACATCAGGAAAGCCCAAAGGCCAGCGGTGGAAGCCAGAAAACTTGCACTGGTGAGATGAAGGATTTGTGCCCCCAGGCTGAGGGATCCACATCGGAGCCAGGAAGCGATGCTCATGGCGAAGATCAGGGCTCCCCTGAGGAGAACAGCAGCCATTCCCAGTGACATCGAGGTCCCTAAGCTCCTCCTCCAACCAGAACAGCCGAGTTTGCATCAGGAAAACTAACCACATCAGGCTTCTCCTAGAAAATCACCAGCCCATGAGCTCCCCTTTCAGTTCTCTCTTTATGCTGTTGGTAACAATCCTCAGGTGGGTCTTCCATGCCCAACTGATTCAGTTCAGCTGGGTGTCCCATGTTGCCTATTAGTTAATCCTCCACAGGTACCTTCCACTTTGCAAATTAAAATCAAGCATTTACATTTCCCATTTACTTTGCTCACTGCTGGGGCAAAATGCCCAGCACAAAACTTTAAAGAAAGAAAGGTTTATTTCAGCTCACACTTTGTAGAGATTTCAGTCCATAGCTGCTTCCACTGGAAGGTGGCATGGCCAAAGAGAAATAGCGTATGGTAGACTAGGCAGGCGACAGCAAGAAGTGGCAGCAAACCTGCTTTTCCCATTTTCTCTCACCCAGGCTACGAGCCTTTTGGATGCTGGCCCCCATGTGCAGGGTGGGCTCTGCCGTTATCCACACCCAGATCTCTGCTGAAACAATCAGTGGACTAATTCAGTTATCACGTCCTTAATCCTTTATCCTGTTCACTATCATGAAAATATCTATTTGCTTCCAAAATTTGCTTTTCCCACAGTTTATCTGTCCTCTTTTTGGCTGAATTCATTTTGAATTTTATAAAACTATTGAAATATTGGTATTTTATAAAATTTTACAAAAGTTGACTCAGTGTATGTGCAATTCTCTGGTTTCTTTCATTCAGGCTATTATGATATTCTTTTATGGTTTGGTTGGCATAATTTATCACAATTTATTACTGAGGAGTCTTATGGATGTACATTACATGTTTATACAACTGAGTATTGATGGATTTTTTACTATATGTAGACCACTTTAAGCAAAACTAAATATTCGTATAGATGTCTTTTTAAAAAAATTATTCATTAAGCTTGGTACATTTTAGGTATACAATATGATGACAGTAATCACTGGGAATTTGTACCTTTACCTGGTATATTTTCTTTCTTATTTTTCCCCTTTTCCCTGCCCTCCCTTCACCCCCTCCATCCCTCCCTATTTATAAAGACTTTGTTTCCATTTTTTCCTTTTCTCATATTTATTTCTTTCCCTTCTTTCCTTTCACCTACCCCTCCCACTTCCTCTTCCTCTTTGGAACTTTTCTTCCTATTTCACATTATCTATTATACAATTTGATCCTCATTTACACTTTCAGTTTCTCACACCAGAGAAACTATTTGGTATTTACACATGTGTGTCCTATAAATTTCACTTATGAATATGGCCTCAATATGTATCCAATTAGCTATAAATGTCTCTAGTTTCTCATTCCTTATTCCATTTTATAAAGAAAACCACATCTTCTTTATTCAGTCTCCAGTTGATGGGCAATTGGCTGTTTCCAAGTTTTAGCTCTTATAAACTGTGCCGCTACAAACATGGGTCCACATATGTCACTGTGGTATGATTCTTTTTAAGGAACTACACTATCTCAATGTTTGGTTATATAACTATGGTTGGAACACATGGATTAAAGCATCTGAATAATTTCATATTCCTATCAACCAGGTGTGAAAAATATGCTTGCTCAAATTCTTGCAAGTACTTCTTCTGGTCACTCATTTTGATGGTGAAATTGTAGTAAGTATATACTGGTAGCTTATTAAAATTTTACTTCATACTTCCTGAATGAACATAAAGGCAGAATATTTTTCTATGTGTGTGTTCATTATCGCATTAATTTTTTGTTACACTAAATTGTTTGTCCCATACTGATTTTGTTCTTTTTTATGCTAAATTCTCTCCTATTGATTTTGTTCTTTCTTTTTCTTTTGAGGTTCCATAGTATTTTCATCTTCTAGATGAAAGTTCTTTTTTCCAGGCGGGTCTTAATTTGTCGTCTGGGTCTTCATAACGTGTCACAGAAAGAAGACACCACATTAGCTCTGGCGCTATCCCACAGGAGGGAAAATCTGAGTCTTAAATTGTCAGACTTGCTTCCTCCCCGGGCTTCTCTTGTTGGCATGGAGATGCCACCTTCCTCCCGTGTCTTCATGTGTTCACCCCTCTGTGTGTGTCTGTGTCCTCACCTCCTCTTCTTAACAAGACATCTGCCCTGTGGGATCAGGACTCCTCTAGTCACCTTGCTTTACCTTAATCAACTCTTTAAACTCCCACGTTCTACTGCAGTTAGACTCTGAGCTTCTGGAGGTAAAGATGTCCATAAGTGAATCTTAGGCGTGAACACGCTTCAGCCAGTAAAAACCAGTTGAAATTTATGTCTGTCTCTTGGCATCGTTCTAGTGTTCTTATGCCATCTTTTTGTCCTCCAGGCTAGCAGCCTGAAGTCAACAGGACAGGTCAAGCCAGTTCCTTTTGAGGCCACTCCCTGGCTGGCAGGTGGCTGGTATCTCCTTAAGTCACCAAAAGCTTGTTTCTCCAAATTTCCTCTTCTTCCAAAGTCAGTGGACACGGGATTAGGACCATCCCAACTGCCTCACTGAATGAACAAGTGCTTTGAAGACCATGCCACAAACACAACTGAAACCTAGAGAAAGGATGACAGATTTTACCTTGGGGGGTAAGACACGAACAAGTCTTTTTCCATGACAGCTCTTCACTTTTTTCTTTACAAGAAAGTAGGATTCATCTTCAAATGTTTATGGAGTCTTATCTCCTTTATGAAAATCATTTAGTCACAATTTCTCAATATTGTCATGGTCTTAATTCATTTGGCTTATAACATTAATAGATCCTTTCCTATATTTTGAAAGGACCTACAGTAGGTAACAAAGTGGCTTTCCCTGATTTCTGTTGACCTATGCAATTGGCTTTACCAGTAGTCTTCACGTGTTTGTGAGAATTGGTGTTAAATCTAAGGTCAGGACTTCTCAGTTTGCTGGATTCTGCCAAGGTGGGTTTCCCTTCAGTGGATTCTACAGGTCCTTATCTAATGAGTGGAAACTCTCTCTCTGAAGTTTTACTCTTTGTCTCTGCCGTGTTTCAACTTGCATTTCTGCTGTTCACTTGCATGGATCTTCTTAAACCACGGAAGTAGAAATATCCCAGGCTTCCTCCAATGGAGACCCAAGATTGGGCTCCAAAATGTGTACATTCTCAGGGCAGGAACTTCACAGGATAGTAAGGGTCAGGCAGGAACCCCGGTACCCACTCCTGTCCGCCTGGGTATTGCTGCTGTCTTTCCTGCCAGACAAATTTACAAATCTACGTGAAAATGGCTCCAGTTTTCAAAGCTTCTGAGCCTTGCCTGATCTGATATTTGCCATTTACATTTTAGAATATGTATTGTGAAGCCCTACATTGTGGTAGCTACATTATGGTTTTCTCCATCTCCATCACTTGCAAGGAGTCACTCTCTGCTAGATTCTGAAGCAGGCCCATTCTTAGGGCATTTCTGGAGAGATCCTACCCTGGTCCCTGAGGCCCCATTGGCAGGAAAGTTACTCATCCTTGGTAACACTGTGCTACTCTCCAGTGGGGTATGGCTGCATCCCCAACTTAAACACAACACGCCCTGCTCTGCTCACAAAATTCTAGTCTGTACCATTCATGTTTGCTCCATGCATGCATTTGACATCCAGAATCATGAAATAATTTAATACTTTTATACCTTTGATCAATTGTTTGTGCATGACACCATTGTCAGAGTTCCTCATTCCACCACTTCCAGTATCATGAAACAATGTAATATGTTTATAATTTTGATAGCCTTATGGATTTTTGTAGGGGAGGATTTCTGTGTTCCTTATTCAGTCATTCAACGTGGGTGCTGACAACTCAAGCAGATCCCTTGAACAGTTTCTCGAGGAGGGTTTCAACAAGAGAGCCAGGTCTTCTACATGACCCACACTTTGCTCCGTATGGACAGATGATCGCTCATTCTATTCATGGAAAATCAGCTATAGTTTTATCTCCCGTGGTGGTCAATCTTCCATAGATGGGGTCACTTCTAAATTTCATCATTCAAGGTATCTTACAGTCATCCATATCCCAGCTTCAAAAACACCAACATAGCTCTCCTCCTCAAATAGTTCAGAGTTCAAATGTTTCCAATGTCAGATGGGAAAGCAAAAATGAGATACTCCTTCTGATGGATTTCCACCTTCTGCTGGACCCTCTAAATTCCACTGGGTACAGTGTGAAGATTGGATCCTAAAAGATTTAGTCATGACTTTTACAAAAATGTATATTCTAGGCAACAACCCCCTCTCAAGTTCCAACTGAGAAAACATTTGCCTTTGTCAGCAAAATATTTTCCATGTCAATATGGTCCATCGTTCCCCCTCTATTCAAATCTCATCCAGGAATTATGCAATTACTGTTAGCAGAATGCACTTCCCGTTCTACTGAGGCCCCTGATTTTTTTTATGGAAGGTGTAATTTTAGTAGATATCACTATGCATTGCACTTTAGTACCTTTTTTAAACACATAGAAACATGTGTGCTAAATCAATTTTTAAAAAATCTTTCAGGAAGCATGTGCCAGCAAATCAAGGCCTTATAAGGTGATGGAAACAACAGGGTGAGGCAAGAGTCATGATCTTACAATGCAGAACATGAATTTTGCAAGAAAGGGATATTTTATCTTTATATTGGTTTTTTTTTTTCTGATGCCAAAGTGAAATTAATGTATTCATGTTCCTGGTGTCACCATGACCTGTTAGACAGCAAAAATCCAGTCTATGTTTCTGAGTAGATTAGAATAAAATAATCAGGAGAGGGAAAATGAGAAGACAAAATACACTGCAAGAAGATGTAGTCCTGAATGGATGGATTACTGTGAAGGAATCATTTTAAAAAGGGCTTAGAGATTTTGGCATTTTACATGGAACTTTGCCCCAGATCCCGTCTTAGCACTTAGGTTGAGAGCGTTATGTCTTTCACAGTCTTCGATGAAACTCACTTAGGATTATAAAATATTTAGCAGCTGGAAAATACATTACTTCTTCTGACATCACCAATTTTACTCCTGTCAGTCTGTACCTTACAAAATCTCCAAACTCTTTTTCCAACTTGAAGAAGCCCACTCTTCAAAGTAATTCCACGATATTTTTCTCTGTTTCAAAAGATACTGTAATTTCAGCTACAGAATTTGCCGCCCTGGGGCTGGGGATTTAACTCAGTGGTGCTGCCACCTGCCTCGCAAGTGCAAGGTACTAAGTTCGATCTCCGGTACCAAACAATAAAATAAAATAAAATTTACTGCCCTTCGAGCGGGACATATAATAATCGACACTCAATGAAATACCCCAAGATACATAGTCTTAATCAAATAAGTTTCAAGAGGCCAAGTGGTCTATTTCTATTCACTGAAACAACATCCTTATTTAGGACCATGATCTGTGAAAGAGAAGGAAGGGAGGAGAAAAAGGCTAATTTCAGTTTCCCAATATTTCAAAGTATTTTAAAATGACAGCTTGAATAAGAGAAAGTGTCATGGCCAGATATTGTGACTGTGGGGTCTAACACTTCTTTTCTTCCCATCTAACTATTTATGCCATTGGAAGTACCACTCCGACTTTACTCCCTGGGCCAATGTGTTTCCTATTCTCCGCTGGGATCCCCTCTTCCCCAGCCAGCTGCACACACTTCTCCATGTCTCCCCCACTCAGGCTATCTCCTTTCCCTGCATTTCATGGTGGATAAGGAAGAAGAAACGTCCTCTAGGGTGCCGTCTACTTTCTACAGTGCCTCTTGGGTCACCCTGTGCTGTCACTGGTAAATCCCACCGCCTCCAATCACCCTCATCTGCAGCCACCAGGCCATTCTCAAATGATGTGGGTATAAATCCACGTGGCCCACATACTGAAGATCACATCACTAACCAGCTCCTAATGCACTGTGCAGAATAAAGATCCTTTATGCCATGACCTTCAGCTTCCGCAAATATTTCAATGTCTCCAGTGCATCTCCAGGGCATGGTGATTGAACCCAAAAGCTGTGGATATTTCCACACACTGGCTTTCATTTTGCCTCTGTCTACACTCCAGAATCCATTTCTTGTTCTTTTCACAGTCGACTGAGGAGACACAATGATGTATAATCCGGATCAAGCATATCGGGCACTGTCATCTCTACTGAGGACAAACTGACAAGAAACCAGAAACCAAAACCTTTCCTTCTACGGAAAACCAAGTTTCCACCTGCAAGTACCTCAGTCGGGGGTCCAGTGCTAGAAAGGTTACAATGCACCTACTCATGGTCCTCTGGACGGGTTCAGAAGTCAACATTGGCTGAAGAGCACTGTGCTGAGATGAACAGCAAGGACTCCTGGAAAGAGATGAGCATGCTGAATTCAACTTACACACTTTTGTCTCCGAGGTGACATGGTCTGCCTGTACCTGTGTGAGACCCTTGTCACTTTCCTCATGGATCATCAAGCATGGACATGGGTCTCACTATAAACAACGAGGACCCATTTAGGACTGTCATTAGCTAGGACCCCATAGCGGATGAATTATATTTTTTGTCAGCGAGCAATAATTCAGGAGCTGAGTTTCAGTCAAGGTAGTGGCTGCAATTTCAGGCACAATGTCCACAGATATTGTTTGCATAAACATCTTGCCTAAATGAACAAATAAATAGTAGTTTGCACTGCACAGAATCAAATGTGATACTTACCAAGAGCAAAGGTCGCTAGTGTTGGCTCTCCAAGGGAGCACTACTGATATCATAGATAAACAGAATGCTTTCTGACACCATCAAAAATTGGAAAATATTGTTCCCTTCACTATGATGTATGGAAATGTTAATGTAATTAATATATTTTTTGTTTACTGTGTCTTGTATCTAATATCCTGCTCTAACTACTTCCAACTACCATGATCTCTGTTTCACTAAGCTTCTTCTAAACTTGTTCCTGGGAAAATGTATTTATTATGTATTGTAAAATATATACTAAAAAGAAATACATATACTGTTTTATACACTAAAAAGCATATATATAATTTTACATATTGTATATTTTATATGTAAATATATATGTGAAAGAGAAAACAGAACACTACATGATATTCCACAGAATCCCATGCTGATTTTTAACCTCTTCCTCCCACAGCTAATAGCTGTATTTTAGGAACAAAGTTCAGATTCCCAATTTCACACAAATTTGAGACCTGACCTCAAAAGTCAACAGATGTCTACATTTTTGTTGTTTATATGGAGGAAAAGTTTGCTCACAAGACATGGAAAGTGAAGTAGATCCAATCTCATCCACCTATATGGTCCATCAGATGAAATAAATCGCGTAATTCTGCATTTTCACCAGTCTTCACTCCATTGTGTGCAGCTATGTAAATGGGTGCTCCACTTCCTAACAACCAAATAAGGAACATCCCCTCAGAAAAGACAGCAGATTTCCTTGTTCTTGATCACTACCAACATTTTTAAAAATTAAGTTTATTGATACATTTTAGGTATACAATATAATGACATTCATCATTGGAGATTTATACCTTTCCATGATGTATCTTGGTTTTTATTTTTTTCCCCATTCCCCTGCCCTCCATTCAACCCTGCTACCCCTCCCTATTTACCAAGTCTTTGTTTCCATTTTGTCATTTTCTCAACATTTTTTTGTTGTTGTGTTATATTTTTGGTTTGGTTTTGGTATCAGGGATCAAACTCGGCACCTTGTGCTTCGGAGGCAGGCAGCGAGCTAAATCCCCTGAGCTAAATCCCTGGCCCTAAACATTTTTATAATAATTGTATCTATTTTTAAAGGAGAAAACATGAATAGCATCTTCTTGAAGAAAGTAGGGTTCTTTCTAAGCTAATCATATAAGCTTGAGTAATGACACAAATTCACATATAACACATGGAGTCCAGAGATTTTAGAAACAACTAAATCAATGTCATCCAGTGCTGTGGAAATTCTAAATTGATCTGATGCGTTACGTCCTTACACCTAAAGACAAATCTGATGAAAACAAAGATGTGGAAGGCAGAAGTCATTTCAGAAAAATGGGGATACATTGCTTTCTATAAACCGAGATCCACCCTTATAAACTAGAAGGACACACACACATACAGGACACCTCCTTTCTTACTTTTTTTTTTGCCGGTATGGTATCAGGGATGGAATTCAAGACCTTGCACTTGCAAGGGAGGTGTGGTGTTACTGAGAGGAATCCCCGGCTGGTCACTTGTGATCCTCCAGTTCACAGTACCTGTAAGGGCCAGAGCTCAGATGGAGATTTCTGGTCAGCGCAAACCGGACCCAGCTCAAGATCCAGCTGCAGAATATGACACTTTTGGCCACTGTCGCTTCTCTCTGCCAAGCTCTGAGCAGGTGCTCATGAGACTCTAAACTGGGTGAGGGCATTTCTTAAACTATATGAGTGTCGGTGAGACACATAAGAAGCCAGTGGTGGTCCTGTGCCTTTGCTTGTGTTTTCTCCAAACATCCATGATACCAGAGCTGCTCTGCATTGGACACTGTCTGACTGCACTAAACAGATCAGTGCTAAGTGAGGCTTCAGTGTGGCTGCATCTATGCTCTTCTGGAACTTTCAAAATGGACAAGCCACCCCCAATATGTCAAGGGCACTGTGCTGGCTAAGTTTAACTGTCAACTTGATTGTCTCAGAGCTGACGAGGGGACAAGAAATGTGTTCTTTGGGGTAAGCCTGTGCCTTGCATGGAGGCTTGATATTGGGGGACTGTGCGTGATCCCCTCCTGCCCAGACACTGTTCCATTCTTCTACTTCCTCACCCCATGAAGTGAGCAGCTTTGCACCCTTAAGCATTTCCACCCTGCTGTTCCTGCCTTGGAGCTAGCTGACAGTGGGCCGAATTCCCCAAACCACGAGCCAAATTAAACCTCTGCTCTTTGATGTCATGGGTGTGAGCTACTTTTCTTTAATAGTAAAGCTAATAAATACATGGAGCAATACTTATTTTCTCTTATGTCCTGAGCACAGAAATGCAGGACAAAGAACAAGATATCTATCTCCAAGTCCTGTCTTATCTTATTAACATAAAAGTAGAAAGTGTAAAGTGACTTCTAAAATCAAGATGGCACTATCTACTTTTACAGACTTGAAATCTGATACCTATTCCTTGAATCATTGGTATCAATATGCACCTGCCTTGAAATTTATGTTTAAATGTACAGAAACATTTCTAACAGCACATATTCCTAACTCTCATTCTATTTAGGAATCTCTCCCTACTTCAACAATGGAGATTCATTTCCACTCATGTGTCCAATCAAAGGGATATTAATAACTCTTAAGCTCAATTGATCTTACAAGAACGAATAAGTCCTTTCCTGTAGTTCTCGATATTAAGAAAGGTAATCTTTGAAATTATTCCCTTAAACTTCTTAACTCTCTCCAACCTGAATTACAAGAGCCGCAATTTCCATTCAAACGATATGGAGTCAGAATATTTGCTGTCCAGCGGAGCCCAAAGGTCTTATTCTATAGGTTTGTCCACATTTCATTATCATTTCAGCATTCACCTCAGCAAGCACTTTAGCATAATATCAGAAGGAAGGACACAGTTCTTGTGACAGGTTCCAGTGTGAGTCCCCCTCACAGCAATGGTCAGGGCCATGACTAGAATGGCCGGTCGACAACTATGCTGTGTGTTTAAATAAAAAGAAAAGCGTTACAGTAAAAGACACATGGTCATAAATCCCCTCCAAATACAGTGGACCTTTGCCTTACAAACTCAATCTGTTTGCGAGGGCTGATTGTAACTCAAGTTGGTCGATGAAGGCTCAGGCTTCTCCACACAGCCTTCAGAGTCTCTCTCCTGCTCACAGGCAGAGCTCAGTGTCCTTAGAGAGACCCTGGCCCAGGATTTCTCAGTGAACCCCACACAGGAAAGAATGTTGTCATGTTCCTTCCAGAGCTCTTCAAGTGTTCAATCTGTGTCTGAGACCATCTGGTAAAACAAGCGGCCAGCATTGGGTCATAACTCAAGAATCTGGTCAAAAGTTAAAACTAAGATTCCAGTTGTAACACAAGTCTTTCACAGGTCAGGGCGGTCATAACTCGAAGGTCCACAGCATGCCCTTCACTTTGATTACACTCATCCCTTCATTCTTGCCATGTTCGGTATAAGATTCACACACTGAGTGATTGTGCCACTGGAGCATGCTTCTTTCCATTTTGTGCAGGAGATCTGGAGTCCTCTTTCCTCAGTGTGTTTACAAGGTGTGATAAAAATGTAGTGGGTGCTGCTGGTGAGGGTCATCCAAAGGAAAGGCAGGCTCTCAAAAAATGTGTAAAAAAAATACATTGTAGATGAGCTGAAATGAACAACAGGAGTGAGAGCATAAAGCAAGAGATAAAAGTAGATGTCAGGAAAAGCAGTCATACAATTGTCATGCAGAAATTATTTCACATAGTGTAATCTTTTTGTGCACATACATAGATGTCATAGGGAAGTTTTATATAAGATGCTACTAATTTGGAGTAATAGTGAGTCAGGGCTGAAGTTCTTTGAAGAACCACACATGATTTCCATAGTCATTCTACCAGTTTTCAATTCTCCTGAAAAAGTTGAAGAGTTATTTGTCCTTCAATCACCACTTGTTATTAGTTACTTTATTCAATTTTGGTGGTAGCTTTTCTTTCTGGAGTAAGGCAGAACCCCACTGATGTTTTAATCTGCATTTCTCTGATGGCCAGAGATGTTGAGCATTGTTGTCACTTAGAGCCACTTTTAGCTCTTTTTCAGAGAAGGATGTATTCATTCCATTGTCCCATGTTACACTTCTATAATGAAAGCATTCACAGGAGATCTGGTTTTCCAACATATGCAAGTATTGCAAGAAGTTGTCCCCTTTTATGACCTACCTGGAAAGTTTGTTTCACCAAAGAGCTTCCCATTGAAGTGCAGGACAATACCCTCAGAGGCCATCTCTGGTTACCCTAAAGAGACACCAAGCATCATGCTTACTTTCCATGTCTTTAGGGGTTCTTATGGTCCAATCCAAAACTTGCAGCTGGGCAGATAGTATAATTTATCTTCAAAAAAATGATTCAGAAGCCCTGGAAAATGCAAGCATTTCATTCCTCATTTTGTTGCCTTTGATGCCATGGAGAGCCAGAAGTTGCCAACATTTCTCTTCTTGTCACCACCTAGAAAATGTAAGGGGGAAAATGTGATTAAATTGTAAATGTGCTGAAATGAACAGATGGTGGCAACACTACCATGTGTCCACCCAGGCTACCCTCCTGTTTCCTATTGTACAGTGACACGTAAACCCATGTTGAATCCATTCTCCTTCTTACCTTTGGGATTCAAATTAATTAGACCACACACCTTAAATGGTTTATCTATGAAATATCTGTTAACATTTGAATAGTTCGTTCAATGAACAGCAATTGTAATTACATCTGTCAAATAAAACAAAAACAAAGTTTGAAAGAGTTTGATTTTTATAATGTATAGTGATTTTAACTATTTTTCTGTGGTACAGAATCATAAGCAATAGAACTACTGGGAACTGTCCTCAGATACGGTGAACATGAATATTTCACACTTGGACCTAGTGTGATATGTAACTTATGCTGACTTTGGATGATGATACAAAGGCTTGGAAGTTACATTAGCTTTTCCAAAGTTGCATTATTGACTAATAACATAAACTGTTCTAGAATCAAGACATCTAGGTGTGCAGTGTCTAGTGGAGACTGTGGATTTCATACAACCCTTGGTTCTGGTCATGAACTCATTCTACAAGATCACATACTCACAATCTGTAGTGTAAATGTCAGTTTCAATTTCTGTTCCCATGACTGCTTGTGTGGGCACATTCCACTCAGTGTTAAAAACAGTGTCCTCATTGTTCATCTACCCTTCCAGGCAGGGCTATTTGTCTTGAGGAACTTAAACAGTTACAATGCATTGGAGGGATTAAAAATCATGGATGATTTTACCCTTATATTCATTTTATATCTCCATTCGTGATTTTACTGGAGGATTGCTCAAACTTGGCAAGTGCTCCTGGTGAGGTTACTTTCTTCCTTGTTGTGGGGCCCATGTCTCTATGCCCTCTAGTGGCCAGACTTTAACACTTTTAACCCTTTCCTGTAGCCCCTGTATGCTCCTATCTCTTGCCCCAGTTCTGACAGTTGGAACATCTGAAGAGCTCTCCAATTTCCCTGAAATGACTCTTACCACATTAAATTCTGAGAACTGATGACTGCATAACATATGTCATTCTGATCCTATCCCTCCATCCACACCAATTTCTTACTAGAAAACCATAAAATTAAAGCTGTGTATACAAAATCCTCCGACACCACATCCCGGGCTTGTTTTTTTCCATTGCACTTGTGCTAACCATTTTCACAGACACTGAACGTGACCTCACTGAAAAGCCAACACTTGCTGAACTCTAAATGCTTTTTAATATACCTCAGTCTTGCCACATTCTGTTGTACCTTTTCTGGATTTATGGTTCTAAAATGTTATACATCTTTTTTTTTTTTTAACAATATATGTGTCATGGTTTTTGTGTGAATCACTTATCATTCCCGTGACTGACCTAGTTGCTCAGTGTTTCATGGCTCAATGGGGTCCGGATCACTCAGTACATCTGTGGGACTCTACATCCCTGTCTCTTTCATGCAATGTCAACTTGTCAGCAAAAATCACCTGTATCCTCTAGAACAATGGCTCCAATGCCCTAAGCGTTCCACAGATACAGTCTTGGCATAAATGTATTCATTCATCTATCATTATGATTTAGATATGGATGTCTCCTAAAATGTAATGTTTTCAGAGGTAGAGTTTCTTGAAGGTGATTGGATCATGGGTAGATCTATGTTTCACTGAATTCTGGCATTGAAGGGTTCAGTAGCTGAATGTATTTCTAGGTTGTGAGGCCTATTCAGAGCCAGGTCACTGGCGTATGGCTGGAAGGATGTATCTCCTTCCCCAGCTTTTCCCTTGACTCTTTCCCTTCTTTCTGGCTGCCTTGAGGTGAGCATCTTCACTCTTCATCAGACCATTCAACCATAGCGTGTTTTATCAGTCCATTTTGCAACACATAATGTTGGCATTCGTTGTGTCTAGGCGGTACCCGTACACAACACATCTTATTTTTTTTTATCCACTTCCCCTCCTCTCCTTCCAACCTCCCTCTATTTCTTGATCCCTTTCCTTTTTGAGAATGATCTATCTTTCAGTTCATATTATGTTCCATTTTGGCTATGTGACACACACTTTATTCAATATTGGGAGATAACTAGACATTCTATCCATAGAAAATCGTACTTCTCCAGGTCTTCCTCACTCATGCTGTCTCCTTTCCCTGCATTTCATGAAAGACAGGGCAGAGATGACTTTCAGATGCTGCTGATTCCCAAGGTGTCCCCTGGTCACCCTGTGCTGTCACCTGGTGCATCCCAGCCTCTCCAGCCTCCCTCTTCTCCAGCCAGCGATGTGGTTCCACTTCTCTGTGGTCCACTGGAAATATTTCAAGATCTTAATTTCAATCAAGGTGATGATTGCAATCTTATGTGCAATAAACACCAAATAATCCTTGCATTTACTTTTTCCCAAATTAAAATATAGATTATGGTGAAAGTAATTTGCAATGCATAGAATCCAGTGCAATATTCACCAAGGGCAAAAGTCAGTTGCATTTTCTGTCCCACCATGCCCTACCCGTAGTGACATCATAAGCAAATAGGAGTTTGCCTGACACCATATAAGATTGAAAAGCATTCATAACTCCAGCCATGATAGCAAAAAATATGTGGAAATATCTGTAATTAATGTTTTGCCATTTTAACATTCAGTGTACCTGATTTGCAATACACTGCTCACCCTTCCTATTATCATAGGAGTTTCACTAAGTTTCCTGCAAACATGTTTCAATCCCTTGCAAGACTTGCTTAGGTGGGGAAGGATTTTCACATTCCCACCAAGAGGCAGAAAGATGCCAGACTCCAAAATTATTTAAACATTAACAGAACAAAAGTTGTATCGTGATCACAAAATAATTGTGGAAATATCCTGTAAATGATTGTTCACAAAATAGCAGGCCTGCAGACTTCTCAAAACAGCTCACAAGAGCTTAGTATTACATTCTCAGGAATCTTTTGAAGTAAGTGTCATAAATAGCTGATATTAATAGATAATATTTAACATGCACATTGTGTGCAAAGAGGGATATAGTTCACTGACAAAGACCATAGTTGGCATGCATGAGGTAATATGTTCAATCCCTGGTTTCTCAAAGTTACATTTTCATAAAGATAACGTATCTAACTTTTAAATGTTCTTTTTTTTTTTTTTTTTGGCACTGGGGATCGAACTCGAGACCTTGCACTTGCGAGGCAGGCAGTGGAACCACTGAGCTAAATCCCTAGCCCTTTTAACTTTTAAATGAAGTACTACTCTACCATAAACAATGAAAAGCTTGAGTCATTGGCACCTCAGTGGATGCCCTCGAAACACAAAATATAAATAAAGAGCAAAATAAAAGATAGACAATAGGAAAAAGGGAGAAGATGCTTTGGAAATGGGAAATGACAGAGAGATGGAAGTAGAGGGGAGAAAGTGGGGAAAGGGGAATTGAATAACACAAAAAATAAAGATATAGGGCTGGGGATTTAGCGCAGTGGTTCCTGTGCCTGCCTCACAAGCGTAAGGTCCCAACTTCAATCCCCGGTACAAAAAAAAAAAAAAAAGTAAATACATACATAAATAAATAAAAAATAAAGATATGATTTGTCTCAGCACCAACTCCCTATGATGAAGGTAATCATTATTTACTACGAAAAAATACACTAATAGAAATTTTAAAAATCATAAATAAATCATACTGAACTTAAATTTCCAGTGTAGTCCAATTTACCATTTCTGACTGCAATAGATAATAGGAGAAATAAGGCATGATGCCAATACTAGGAAAAGCTGGACATACACGTCGTTTTCTTGCCAATCAGATGGTATTCCTGTGTACTCCCATCTAAACTGTTCAAAATCTAGTCAGACTCGGAAAGAATGTGAGTCTATATTTTTTACATAAAATATTATATTTAGGGATTTTATCATGAACTATTGCAAGGTTAGGGCACGAGCATTATGACCACATTATAAATTATTCTCACAGGATAGTATCAGCCTGTTTGATTGTCACTATTGTGCCCGAAACGTGTCCAGCTGGGTATGGAAATGTTTGTTACTATCATTGATTCCTCCTCTGTTCTTTGAGATTTGATTAATCAGACCATATTTCTTCCATCATTTCTGATAAACACCTCTTAACTTGTAATGATTTACTCAATGAAAGACAAATTTGCTCACATTAAAAATAAATAAGTGTTTCCCAAATGTGGATAGACGGACTCTGAGTAGATTTAACCACTTTCCCACATCTGAGGGCCATAGCAGATGATGAGTTTTCAGACCTGCCTCCGGTTTCATTCATGGTAGCAGGGTGAACTTTGACCTCCGACAACAGCTACAAAACATGTCTGCAGTGTAACCCAAAGAAAACGCTTCAAAACTGCAAGTACTCTCTTAGGGTTGAACTTGCAATTTGTTCCAAAAGTGATCTGGAATCTTGGATACCCAGATATGCAAGATAAACCAAGACCATTAATTTGAGCAACTGTGATGGTTGGATCATGCAGCTGTCTTTACACATCATGCAGTCATTGTGTGTCTTGTAAACACTGTCTCGTTTTTTTCTTTTCCCGCTTCTAAGTCCATGGAGCACATCCCATTCAGCCTTTAAAAAAAAAGAAAAACAGAGCAATATTGATTTCTCATTCATCATTCCAAGTGCCTGTCTTTGCCTTTAGATGCTAAAAGAGATCAAAAGCATTCCAAAGAGCTCAAGATCGAAGAGGTTTTCACCCCGATGGTCACTGTTTCCTCCGTGTGATTTGGTGCTTTTTTTTCATTTTTCCCTTATAGGTTTTGTCAACCTCAGCAAATACTGACTTTGGACTGGATGATCCAGTGTTGGACAAGGGCAGCTGTCTTGACCACTGGATGACATCGGCCACCACCCATGACTCTTGGCTCCCAGTAGGTTGTAGTATTCACCCTCAAGCAGAGCAAACCCAGAATGTCTACAGCTTCACCACCTGGCCACAAATGGTTCTGGAAAGTGGCGATTCCTCCTGGCGGTGAGGATGGACATGCTATTGCTTCCATACGAACATTCCCACTCTGACTGTTCTCCTAATGCCACAAATCGCTTTTCTCCTCTTTTCCTGTAAAGGCTGCTGCTATTTACCTGAAGTTCTCACTACCTGAACAACTCTCCAACTTCTGCTAATTTGAGTTATGGTTATTTGACAAGAAGATTATAACAGATATAGGCAATAATGTATAGAGATGTAGATATGAGGTAAACCTGCATACAGACATGAGCGTAGACATGTTTGTATTTGTACCTTCTATACGGATTTCAGCATTACTGATATCTGAAACTCACAGCTTGTATTCACATTCCTTATTATTTAACACTATTCAGTTCTCCACATGATAGGCCATTTTCTTCACTGTTTTACTGCATTAACTTTACAAATGAACACATGAAAGTTTCAGATAGTAACTGAGAAACAAGTTTTGATCTTTCATTATGATTTAAATATGAATTCCTCAGGCCGGGGATTTAGCTCAGTGGTTTCGCCGCCTGCTGCGCAAGCTCAAGGACCCGAGTTCCATCTCCGGTACCAAAACAAATAAATAAACAAATAAAAATAAAAATTAATTCCTCTCAGCTTCATATCTACTTAAAATATTGCTAATATTCTCTTAAATAATTTACTGAATGCATGCTCTACCATAAAATGTTGGAGGATAGAGTCTAAGACAGAAAAGAATAGATATCATTCATCTTTTGAATACATAATATACAAGCAGACATCATACACAATATAATGTTAATGTTTTGCCCACATACAATTCTGCAGTAAAATGTCATTTTTTTCCAATTCTACATGACGCAAACTTCTACACGGTGGACATCACACACAGGAAAATCCAACATTCTTTGAAATCACAATAATTTTCTAGGTTGTGTGTAAACACATGTACATAAATATACACAATTAATTGTTTATATGTATAAACACACATATATATGGGGGATGTGTTTATACTTATCAATTGACTCTTTTTTTTAAAATTTGTTTTGTTTTGTTTTTTAAATTGACTCATTCTTATTAATCGTTTTATTGTTTTCAAATTCTTGTTTAGTAATGTTTATTTTTAAAAATTTTAAATATTTATTCATTTTTAGATTTCCTATTAGTACAGGTGTACAGAAAATGCACTTTGCAATTGTCTTGGGGGATTGGGTACTTGTACATAATACCACTTGTTTTGTTTTTTAAATATCCTTCCCTCACCTCATTTAATTCCTCTTTCCTCATTTTCATTCTTAGTGATGTTATTACTCTTATTATTAACCTCATATTTTTGGCATATAATGCTTACAAACACTGAGGTTATTAGGTACCTGTAGTCATGGTATTCTGATTCTTCAAAATGTCATTCATTTTCTATTGACATAAAATTTTTTTATGTCTGCAATATTTCTTCCGACAACTCATACACTTGCCTATTTGTCCATGCTTCACATAGCATTTATCATTCAATTTTTATTTTACATACATGTGTGTTCCCCATCAATAAATTTGCCACTTCAGGGTCCGATGTGCATATTATTCTATTTATCACATTCCTTGCAATGGACTAAGCAATCTACAATGTGTTCCTCATTTTCAGGAAGAATTGATTGAATCTCTGTAATTTGTCTTCCAATTGTTTCCAAGAGTATCTATTGGATATCGTGCTTCATAACTAAGTGGACTTTCAAAGAAACTTCATGCATCCCTTTCCTGTAGATTTAAAACTGGAACATAGCAAACACAGCTCCTAGGGTTAGGACTCCATTTGGCAGAAATTTCTGGATTCCCAAATGAGATTATTTCCCTTAATGCATTCAACTGTCTGTATTTTATCCTATGAGTCTACCATTCCTCTTCAACCACTTGGTGGAGCTAAAGGAACCTGTCTTATCATTGGTGAGAAGAGAAACTGGTACAAATATTAGTTGGAAATGAGAATGGAAATTCATCAAAGAACTGAAAACAAAAATTCCATTGGATCTAGCTCTGTCCTTTCTAGGTATCTACTCCAGAGATTTAAAAACACTATTATAGTAAACCATACATACCCAGTGCACTAAATTCCCAATAGCTCAATGTTGGAAGTAACTTTATCTATCTATCTATCTATCTATCTATCTATCTATCTATCTATCTATATGGATAAAGACAATCTGGCATTTATCCATAATTGTGTTCTAATCTGTTGTAAAGGAGGATAAACTTAAAAAAAAAACAGAAGAATAAACTTGAATCATTTGTTAGAAATGAGTACATATTGGAAATCATAAAGAAAAGTGAAATAAATCAGAGACAGAAGGTTAAATATATTGTGGTTTATCTTTGTGAGATCCCAAAGCATAAGCAAAGAGCAAAATAAAAATGAACATTAGTAAACAAGGAAATTGCCATTTTGCACATTGGAAGGGGATCTATGTTAGAAATGAAAGGGAAGGAAAAGGAGGGGAATGAGAATTAGGAATCAGGATGTCTTACATGCATGTACCTGTTCCTGAGGATAAATGTACTTATTTTTGGTTGCACACATATTCTACGAAGAAAAAGAGAAAAACCCCAAAAGTTCCCCTAAGTGCTCATGCTGATTTAAAACCCCAACACAGCTAAGGACACCATTTCAGGAATGAGTATCAGAGCTTCAATTTTCTATAAATTTAGACCTGACCTCATGTCACAAAAAGCAACACCGTTGTTGTTTCGGATGAAATAAAATTTGCTTACATGGTCTAAAAAACAATGCAGATCTTTCACATCCACCTTGACAGAAAATATGATGGAATAAATATCTTTTTTATCAATTATATTGGTACACTTAAGGTATACAATATAATGACATTCGTCATTGGGAATTTGTACCTGTACATGATGTATCTTGGTTCTTATTTTCCCCTTCCCCTGCCCTCCCTTCACCCCCTCCACCCTTCCCTATTTACAAAGACTTTGTTTCTGTTTTTTCCTTTTTCTCATATTAATTCCACTCCCCTCTTTCTCTTCCCCTACCCCTCCCACTTCCCCTTCCCCTTTGCCCCTTTTCTTCCTATTTCACATTATCTATTATGCATTTTAGTCCTTATTTACCCTTTCAGTTTCTCACACTAGAGAAACTATTCAGTATTTACACATGTGTGTCCTATTTATTTCACTTAAGAGTATCACCTCAATGTGCATCCATTTAGTTATAAATGCCTCTAGTTTCTCATTCTTTATAGCTGAGTAATACTGCATTTTAATAAAAAAAAAAAACGTATTTTCTTTATCCAGTCTCCAGTTGATGGGCAATTGGGCTGTTTCCAAGTTTTAGATATCACAAATTGTGCAGCTATGAACACGGGTGCACATCCAAAAATGTGCATCTGAAATGAACAGACATTTCTCAGACAAAGAAGTAGAAATGACACATAAACATATGAAAAGATGTTCAACATCACTGGTCCTTCGAGAGATGCAGATGAAAACAACGCTGAGATTCCACCTCAATCCAGAAAGGATGGCTGCTGTCAAGAAATCGACCAATAACAAATGCTGGCTTGGCTGTGGGGAAAGAGGAACCCTGCTTCACTGCTGGTGGGAGTGCAGACTGGTGCAACCATTATGGAAATCAGTATGGAGATACCTCAAAGAACTAGGAGTGGAAGTCCCATTAGCTGGTAGTCCCAGCTATTTCTTTGGAATAAATATCTTAATTCCCCATTTTCACTGGTCTTCTCTACATTGTCCACCTCCATATAAATGGCATGCCACATCTCTCTGATCTAGAAAGGAAAATTCTCATCAGGGTGCATCTTTTCTCTTCAGGACCAGTGCAATTAAAATAATTGCACCTATTTACCCAAGAACAAGTAATAAATCTCATCTTTGTGAAGACAGGAGGTTTCCATTCCTTTCAGGGTACAATAATACATGATATTCATAAAACATGGGACTTGGAGCTTTTTTGAAACAGCTAGGTCCATGTCACGAAATTCTGTGGAAATTCCAAATTATTTTGGTGCATATGGTCTTTATACCTAGAGACAAATCTGATAGACAACATAAGTATTTGCAAGGTAGAAGTATTATTTCATAAATATGGAGATACACTGGCTCAGCTACTCATACAACTGGATAGACCCATACAAAAGAGGGGGAGAGCCACAAACATAAACACACACACACACACACACACACACACACACACACACACGCACGTAGATCTTCCCGCTGATCGTTAAATTCTTAGTACCCTTGAGTGTGTGAGCTCAGATGGAGAGTCCCAGTTAGCACAAAACCACAGTGAATCCCACAGCCATTGTCTCCTTTCTTCTGCAGCAGCTCAGTGTACGTGTATTGAGAAGAATCTGAACTGATGGCAGTTTTTATACCGTTTGTCTGGCGATGAGATGCAATAAACCCATGCCTGTTCATTTTAAGACTGTGCTTACCTATTCTACAAATATCCTTGATGGCAGAGAGGGTCAACTTTTAACATTGTGTTAATTAATAAGAGTAGAGCTAAGCGTGACTTAAGTTGGGCTGCATCAGTGACCTTCCCGTACTACGAGAAAGGAAAAATCCACATACAGTATTTCAAGGGCATATGCTGGCTAAGCTGTATCATCAATTTATTTTTCTTGGGGACTGCCTAGGGAACCAGTAAAGCAATCTTCTTAATGTGCATGTGGTTCTGGCAACACGACTCTGGGGACCGACACATAAGATCCTCCTCCTCTCGGGCTCTGTTCCCCTGCTTGCTTACTGACACCATGAAGTGAGCAACGTTGCTCCTCCATGCATTTCCACCATGATGTTCCAGCCTCGAAGCCAGCAGACTAGGGACTGAATTGCTCAAAGCCGTGAGCCCAGTTAAGTGTGTTCTTCATCCAGCTACAGTGACACTTTAGCTGACTAATATCAGAAGAAATATTGATTTTTTCCCTCTGTCTTGCTTTCATCTATCTTCAACTCTTGCATTATTTTATTAACATTAAGGTGATACACATAAATAGACTTCATGAATTATTACAAAGATAAAACCTGATATCTATGCTGTGAATCACTGCTATCAGTATGTGCCTTATTGGTGTCCGTGTTTAAATTTATAACAAAGTTTCTAACAGCATACATTTCTAACTGTCACTCTGTTTAGGTGTCCCTCACAATGTCACCTTTGTAGGTTGATTTGCTCCTACACGCACTATCAGATTGATAATAATTATCTGTAACCTCTACTGAATTTATGAGATTTATTCCTTTTTTTGAGTCCTTGATACTGAGACAGATTTTCTTTGATAACATTGACTCAGACTTTCTGTTTTCAACCTGGATTACAACAGCCATAGACAATTTAACCCTAAATGATATTTAGTCAGAATATCCAGTGTGTAGTCAACCTTAATACGAAAATAATGTTAAGAAAAAGAACTAAAAGAACAAAATAGAGTGAAGGGTAGTTCCTTGGAGTATGAAAATAAAGACAGAATTTGAACTTTTTTCATTCCATTTGATTCTATATCAAGAGTGAATGATGATATTAAAAAAACTTAACAGGAATATAAATGAGACACAATGAGACGTTACTTATGAAACAAGACTTTTGAAATGTTTCCACAGAGATACAGAACTGTGGCCCATTTTCCACATTCACTATCCTACGTGTTTCCACCCCCTTCCAAAATATCCCTTTTTCCAGATAACTCATTTTTTTTTGCATACTTCACAAAACCTGTCTTCAATTTTTGGACACAACTGAAATATTTGAATTCTCTACAGTTACATTAGACTTCAGTTTTGGTACATAAGGGCTCATATTCCCCTGGATTCATTCAATGATCTTAAACCACTTTTTATGTATCTACTTGTGGATTGTATAGATCATCCCAATATATATCTGAAATGCTTACTAGGGACAGACTATAATTTTTATATAGTTAAGCATTGATGTGTAATTTATTCTATGTCTTATTATAAGCAAAATTGAGTATGCACATATAAGTCTGCACAAAGGACAGAGCTGTTATGTTTTTAGTGGACGCTCATGGGTGCATTTTATGAATCCAGGCACCTGTACAATACTCCGTTTCCATCATCTGCAGGTGAGAATTTCAGTTGCTTCAAATTTGATCAATTTTCAGTACAGACAGGCGACATCACTGCAGACATTACGAGAAGCACACAGTCATCAATTATTCCTGTTGTATTTTAAATGTACTGAATCAATGAAGATGTAGAACATCTTTTTACACCTTTCATTACTCTTATGTTTCCTTTTCCTGGGAAGTTTTGCTCTAAATCATTTGTCCTAACCGAATTGGTTTGTGTTCCTTCTCATCACAAAGATTCCAAATTCTAATCCTCATCTGGATAGGACAGGTGCTATGGATAGATATTCGCTTGTTGGAAAAGTTGTATTCAAGTTCCACATTCATGGTAGCCATAAAGAAAATTCATCTTTGCTGTATGGGGAGGCTGACAATCAGATTCCAGTGTGGGCAGGGCTGGTACTTTCTGATCCTTTTCTCCTTATCTTTAAGACACATATATCACCTTTGTCATGTATCACATTGTGCCTTCACCTGATTTTCTGTGAGTTTACCTGAATTTCTGATATCTCTTAATATGACTGCTTAATTTCATTTTAAAGGACATTTTCATTTTTAATTAAGACTTTCTTTAACCACCTCAGTGTTAGAAAATGAGCTTTAAAATCCCTAACACACGTGTGCAAAACAGTTTCTCTGGTGTGAGAAACTGAAAGTGTAAATAAGAATCAAAATGTATAATAGTTAATGTGAAACAGGAAGAAAAGGTCCAAAGGGGAAGAGGACGTGGGAGGAGTAGGGGAAAGGAAAGAAGGGAAGGGAAAAAATGTGAGAAAAGGAAAAAATGGAAACAAAGTCTTTGCAAATGGTGAGGGATGGAGGTGTTGAAGGGAGGGCACGGGAATGGGGGAAAAATAAAAACCAACATATACCATGTAAATGTATAAATTTCCAATGGTGAATGTCAGCATACTGTATACCTAAAATGTACAAAAAAAACTTACTGAAAAAACCCCTAACTATAAATCATAAAATATATGGGAAAGTTTGAATTTTTTAAAAACATGTATTATAGTGAAAGACACATTGACACTAATCCACCTCAAAATCCTCCCCTTCTTTTCAAACCTACTTATCCCATTACTGTTGCCACTTTCTGCAGCAGCTCTGGAGTCCTCTTTCCTGAGGGTCTTTAGTTGCACCTTCCTGGCTGCCACCATGTCCTGAGTGGACTCAAAACTTTGACCTCTACACTCAAAAAACAATAGCCTTCTTATACACAAATAACAGATTCACTGGGAGAGAAATTAGGAAAACAATTCCTTTCACAATAGCATCCAATAAAATGAAATATCTAGGAATCAGTCTAACAAAGGAAGCAAAAACTACACTGAAAACTACAGCACTCTAAAAAAGAGAACGAAGAACATATAAGAAAATGGAAAGATATCCCTTGCTCCTGGCTAGGAAGAACCAATATAGTGAAAATTGCCATACTTCCAAAACTACTATATAGATTTAATGCAATGCTGATTGAAATTTCAACAATATACTTCACAGAACTAGAGAAAACAATCCAAAAATTCACTTAGAACCAGAAGAGACCTAGAATAGCAAAAGCAATTCTAGGCAACAGAGACAGGGCAGGGAGTATCAAAATCCCCAGCTTGAAACTATACTACAAAGCTACTGTGATAAAAACAGCATGGTACTGGCAAAGAAACAGACCTGAGGATCAGTGGAATAGATTAGAAGACGAAGAAACAACTCCAGACATACTCAGCCACCTCATCTTTGACAGAGTAGCCAACCACCCTCATTGGAGAAAAGACAGCCTACTTGATAAATGGTGCTGGAAAAACTGGATTTCAACCTGCCAAAGATTAAAACTAGACCCATACGTATCACCATGCACTGAACTAAGATCAAAATGGATCAAAGATCTAAATATTAAAACAGAAACAGTAAACTTGCTGGAAGATAAGTTAGACATTGGCATAAGAAAAGATTTTGTGAACAAAACCTCAGTAGCATGGGAACTAGCACAAAGAATCAAAAACTGGGATCTTATCTTATTAAAAAGCTTCTGCATTGCTAAAGAAATGACCAACAGAGCTAACAGACAACCTACAGTGTGGGAAAAATTTTTAGCAGCTGTTCCTCAGACAATGGACTACTATCTAGAATCTATAAAGAACTGAAAAATATCAGACCCCCCCCAAATTCAAAGACCCAACATTAAAAATGAGCATGTGAAATGAACAGACATTTCTCAGACAAAGAAGTAAAAGCAGCACAAAATATATGAAAAAATGTTCAACATCACTGATCATTTGAGAGATGCAAATGAAAACAATGTTGAGATTCTACCTCACCCCAGAAAGAATAGCTGCTATCAAGAAATCAACCAATAACAAATGCTGGTGGGGTTGTGGAGAGAAAGGAACTATTCTCCATTGTTGGTGGGAGTGCAGACTGGTGCAACCACTGTGGAAATCAGTATGGAGATACCTCAAAGAATTAGGGCTAGAGGCCCCACTTGACCAAGCTATTCCCCTGCTGGGTATCTTCCCCAAAGAATTAAAAAGAATCATACCACAGCAATATATGTGCACCCATGTTTATAGTAGCACATTTTGTAATAGTAAAAGCTTGGAAACAGCCCAAATGCCCATCAACTGGAAACTGGATAAAGAAGATGTGGTTTTTCTATAAGATGGAGTACTACTCAGCCATAAAGAAAGAGAAACTAGAGACATTTATAGCTAAATGGATGCATATTGAGGCCATACTCTTAAGTGAAATAAATAGGACACACATGTGTAAATACTGAATAGTTTCTCTAGTGTGAGAAACTGAGAGTGTAAATAAGGAATAAAAGGATTAATAACTAATAAATGATACTTTGAAATTGTATTTATGTTTTGAAAATGGTATTTATTTTTTCTTGATATGTGTGTGTAAAACCTTTCTCACTCCCATGACTGGCATAGTTGTTCAGTTATGCATGGCTCCCTTAGTAAATTTTTGCAGCTACACACACTTGTCCTTTTCATGTAAAGACAAAATATCAGTATAAGACATCTGCATCCTCTAGGACAATACCTCCACTCCTCTAAGCCTCCCACATGTATATTCTCTTTGCATGAATATTCACTTATGCATTGCGACCTGTTATGGTTTAGATCTAGAAGGTCCTCAAAAGGCTCAAGTGTTCAGAGGTGGGGTTTTTGAAAGATGGTTGGGTCACTATACTTGCAATGGATTGCAATGGATTCATCCACAGAGGAATTCAGAGCTAACTGTGTTTTGGGGAAGTGGAACCTAAGTGGAGGCAGGACACTGACTTTAACTGGAAGGATCTATCTCCTCACTATTCTTTCAAACTTATGTTGTCAAGGTGCATCCATTTTCCTGCACATGACCCTAAGCTTATCCTTCTTTATGGCAGAGTAGTATTCCATTGTGTATACATGCCACGTTTTCTTTATTCATTCAGTTTTCACAGGGTAAGATGCTGACATTAAATTTTAAAAAGTAGAAAACAGCATATCATGCTGAAAATATACTGTTAAAGTGAACCATAAGAAAGTTGACTGTAAACTACATTGAGAGGGAGAAGTTAGTTATGTATTTGCAATCTTTAGGTTTTAATATCCATTCTTTTCATTCAATCACCCAGGCAGCTTCCAGATTTAGTTCTTGGGAGTTGTGCAGCTGTCAGAGTTCATTGCATAAAATGATGACCTCAAAGGAAAAGAGCTGGGTCAGATGGAATTTCTAGTGTCAGATTTTTGAGAAATCTCCACATCGATATCCACAGTTATTACTGCCTCGGAACTAGCCAACCAAGTACTGAAATCATGAGCTAAAATAAACCTTCCCCTCTTTAAGTTGTGACTATTGGCTATTTTGTCCTAAAAAATGAAAAAGCGATGAAAACATCACTGGTCATCCAAGTGACCAGCAGAGAATAGGTCCTTGTGTAAGTCTGGTCATAGAAATGAACCTTCAATGCAAAAATATAATTTATTTTTGGTACGTATAAAATATGGGGAAACTCAGATCCTTCAGATGTGACAGTCATGGGTACAAATTTCGAGCTTCCAAGACAAGATTCTTTCCATACCGCTTCATTGTGCCTACAACTAATGATATAATTAAACCAGAATAGCTCAACCAGCAGCCCTCTGAGAAAACACTTCAGTGGATTCCACTGTGTGGTCCCAATGATGATGATTCCCCCAAGAACATGAGTCCATAGGTGAGCATCAAAGACTCCATTCTCACACCAAGCCAGTATCTTCTAATCCGTATTTTAGAATGGGACACCCGTCTGAAGAAAACACGTGTGTTGTTTTATGTGAGGCGCATTGTATTGACCTGGTAAAAGAGGTAAAATGGTCTTGCCCCACCTTTTCCAAATCCTTAAACAGGGAAGACAGCTTGGAGTACTCCATCACCATTATACTGTCTTCGTTGTCACCTGCTAAGGCAATGGTGTGACCAGCTCCAGGCATCTACAAGAAACCCTTTGCATGAAAAAAGAAAGTGGGTGTTTTTTTCTATATTCCACAAGCTAACATGTTACAATCATTGCTTCTCTGTTTTCACAGAATGAAAAAGAAAAGAATTCAGACCTTGGACAAAACAGGGTTATGTTCCCTGTAGCAGAGAACTCTAAAAAGTTCTATAATGACCCAGATTCACATATTAAATGTGAAAGCGAGAGTTGACTTTAAATATCAGCAAGTACAATAGAAATTCTATGCTAAAATTTTTTCCTATCGGGCATTTACATTTTGAGATAAATAATGTTACAAATATGAAGTCTTGAAAGATAGAAGTATAGTTTAATGGACATAGCTCTATATGGAGTTGAGTTTTCATTAAATCTAATGCATTCAGATAGCTAAAAGTCCTGGGCATGTACACACACACAAACACACACACACACACACAAACACACACTACCACATGTCCCCTCATGTCACCTTTCCCTGTTACCTCTGAGGGTTCGATCTCAGATGTAGATTTCTGGTCAGCACCAACCATGCTGAACACAACAGCGAGCAGCAGAACCTGCATCTGGGTGGACTCATTCTCCCTCTTCTGCAGGAGCTTGAGGTTCCTGAGTGGCCAGAGAGAATTTGAGCTGATGACACCTCTGTATAATTTTCAGTTTGCCAGCACATTTAATGAACCAATTATGTACTTACTTTTTCACGTGAAGATCTGGACTCAACATTCTTGATACATCCTGCTTGGCAGAGATGGGCTGTATGTGACAGTGTTTTATTTTCCTAGTGAGATTGGTAACAGGTGAAGCTTAAGGTGAGCCGGATAATTGATTTGACACTGTGAGAGTGAACAATCCACATTCCATGCCGGAAAGGCACCAATGTTTATTTCCTCTCACCTCCTGACTCCTGGAGTGAATTTGAAGTACAAGGTGTGCATCCACAACTTTTATATTATTTCGTTAACAGCAAAAGGTAACTTTAAAATTGCCTTCTGTTGTAGTGGAGGTTTTGGCAAGAGAATACATTTATCACAGGACACATAGTACCTAGGATTATTTTATGGTAATTACCCAAAAAGTCAAATACAAAGGAGTACAACAGATTAACCGTACAGTAGAGGCCCAAAGAATCCAGCTGAGGGCCTGGATCCCAGCAGGGTCCCACACGAGTCCAGCTGAAGGCTTAAAGTCCAAGGCAGTGACCTCCAGGAGTCCAGCCAGAGGCCTAGAGCCCAGAGCGATGTCGCATGCTTGTCCGTATCGAGGATCTGCACGTGGAAGGCCCAAAGGCCAGTGGTGGAAGCCAGAAAACCTACGTCAGTGAGATGAAGGGTTTGTGCCACCAGGCTGAGGGATCTACATTGGAACCAGGAAGTGATGCTCACGGTGAAGATCAGGGATCCCTGATGAGAACACCCACCATTCACACTGACAACGAGGGCCCTGAGCTCCTCCAACATGAGGACAGCCAAGTTTGCATCAGGAAAACCATCCACAGCAAGCTTCTCCTAGAAAATCAACAGGCCACTAGCTTCCCCTTCAGTTCTCTTTTTATGGCTATTGACAACAATCCTCAGGTGGATCCTTCACGCCCAACCATGCTGATTCAATTCAGCTGGGTGTTCCAAGTTGCTCATTTGTTAATCCACTACACCTTCTAAATGTAAAAATGCTACCCTCCAATTTTACAGTATTTGACTTGCAGTATCAATGTGGTAAATCTTTGTTGTCAGTCACCCTCAGAGTAGCCTGACAACTATTTAAACAACACATTTACACAAAAAGATATTCTTACTTTCTAATCTGATTAGAAATCTTTCACCCTTTCACCAATAACACTTCTCTCTGTTAAATATATACCAGTTAACACTGGCAGAATCAAGATGTCATCACAGGAGGATTTGGATTTCTTCCTGCTTTTAGTTGCTGATACTTATGTTTGCATTGTTTAAAACCATCCCCATGAGCTCCCCATTTGTGACCAACTCAAATTATGGTAACAGAATACAAAAACTGTCACCAACAATCACAACATATGCTGTAATACACACACTAATGTTCTGAACATACTGGTAATAGAAAAAATAAAACATATGTAAGTGTAGTGATGGTTAGGACAAAATGGGAGTGTAAGTTCCAAGGCAAATCATTGAATGATTTGAAATCCACGCTTCAATTCTGCATTGAACAGGAAGATGAGTTTTCAGTATCTCGGGATAGAAATGATATACTACCATAAGACACCAATAGATAATTTTCAGAGATATATCCAAGAATGGAACTTTTCCCCATTTGACATCATGAAAATGCCCATTTATTTCCCAAATATTTTTTGCCTTCTTTCATCCTTCCTTTCTTTCTTAGGAAGAATCTGTTGTTCAGGTTTATGAAACCATTAGAATGTTGTTATTCTTAAAAATTTTACAAAGCTGTAACCATGATGTACATGTAATTTTCTTTCTGGTTTATTCATTTAACTTTTTTTTTGTGATATTCATTTATGGTGCAGTTGGCATAGCTCATTCCCATTTACCACTAAGAAGGTTTGCATGGATATATTATACTTTTAGAAAATTGTATATTCATGGATTGTTTTTCTTCATGTAGGCTATTTTAACTAAGACAACATTCATGTAGACACCTTGTATAGGACTAGAATATCCCATCTCTTGGTTATGTAATGGTGAGTGGAATAGTTGTTTCCAGTTTCCCGAATAATTGTTCATTGCCATCAACAAGGGGGGGAGAACCTCACTTGTTGATAATTCTCATTTTCTAGTAATTTTAATTTCTCAAATTTAATTTTTATTAGTTAATTTTTGTGATATATAATGAGTTGTGCTGCTAGAAACAATGTGTACAGATCACTGTCACGTGGTGCCTTTACCTCTTTCAGGCTGATGCTTACAAGGACAAGAGGTGAGCCGAATGGAAATTTTTTGTTATAGTTTCTTGAGGAATCTGCCAAATGATTTCCACACCCATTTCTGCACAGGAGTTGTGTGACTTTGGACTGAAAACATTACTGTAATAAACACAGCCAGCACTGTTTATCCGTGTTTTAGGTGAATAATCACGCCTTGCAAAACTTCTCATGGACGCGAACCTTCACTGTAACGACATCATTTACATCCAGTACATAACAAACGTGAGAACTTGGATTCTTTAAGCTAAGATTAGTCAAGGACACACATTTCAGGATGCAAGATCTTTCCTTGCTGCCTTAGTGTATCTCCAGTGAATGACACGTCTCAACTAACACAGGCCAACTACCAGCTCTCTGAGAAAAACACCTCAGGGCTTCCACAGGGGGTCCTGATGATGTTCAGGCCCCACTCCGCCTAAGAAAGGGGTTCTTCCTACAAACTCAGTTTCTCCCACAAAACCGATATCTTAACCCACATTTGAGACTGGACCCCGGGTAAGAAGTAAACAGTTCTGTTGCTTTTCATTGAGGTAAATTTCATCTACCTGGCAAAAAAATGTGAAGATTTCCAAACGACTGTAAAGCTGAATGTGACGTTCATAACTCCTGAAGGGCCCCACTCCTTCATCTCCTCTACATTGTCAGCTGCTATGGCAACTGGGCACCAACATTCTGTCACTGACAAAGAAATATTCCTATCAGCGGGACAGTGGACCTTTCCTTTATTTTCCCCAGCTGAAGCTGTTGTCATCATTGTTTCTCATTTGCCATGGAAGGAAAAAGAAAAATGTCTGATTGGGTTGAGGAAAACTCTATTCTTTACCCTACCATGCAGAATCATACAAAATTCAATGGTGACACGAATTTGCAGATAAAATATAAAATTGAGAGTTGCTTGGATTGTCTTCAGGGACAGTAGACATTCCTAGCTACATTTTGTTGCATTAAATTTTACATCTGGAGACAAATAAGGTAGGAAATATGAAGAGTGGAAAGGTAAATGTACAGTCTAACGGAAACAGACACACCAGGACTTAGGTTCTCAGCATTTCAAATCCATCTGGACAACCTAGAGAAAGACACACGTGTAGGCACAAACACACACACACACACACACACACACACACACACAGCTTTAACCTAGATACACTTGGCTGGCTTTAGACACAGGTCTGTGGCTGCCTCAAAGTCCTTTACCCACACAAAACATTGACCTTTCATGGTCATTTTGTCTCTGAGGAAGAGCCAGCCATTATGTGGTGCCAGATCCTGTGATTAAGATGGACAAGGTCACATCTTCATAGTTTTGTGAGCCTGCCTTTCTGTTCAACGGTGCTTGGCAGCAGCACTGGCTGTAGTTTGGATCACATTTCAAAAAGACACTTGGGAAATACATCAGGAAGCAGTTCAGAGAGAGCCACAAACAGTAGCCTAAGTATCCCTGAGGGTGTCAGTGGGGTCTGAAAGGGCATTCACAGATATGTAACTTTTACTGTAATAAAACTTAAACATTCACCACACTGTCTTCTTACCACCTGCATCATGCAGGAATTATCAGTTGTTCACGTTGAATGCATGCAAATTTGTTCTTTGGTATTTATGCCCCAATTGAGATCTCTAAAAGCTCAGCCTCTTTGTCTCTCTAACTGTAATCACTATGCTTCCAACTGTGTGTCATATTTATTATTATTATTTTTTTTTTTTTTACAATCGATGCTATCTTCACACTTAGTGTGAAGCAAACTGTGAATTATTTTTAGAATGACTGTCCTTGATTTCTCTAATCCAGTTTGAGTGCTTCTGGATAAATTAAATGAGTAGCTGGAAAAAAAAAATTGTACATTAATACGAAAAAGGAGAGATTCATAATTGATATAAGAAAATAAATGGTAGTTTTAATTTTGTTATTTTCATTTATTATTATTTTCATTTATAGTCCATTTATTTTTGGACACACTGGGATTGGAACTCAGCACTTTATCACTGAGCTATATCCCCAGCACCTTTTATTTTTTAATTTGTGTCTGGGTCTCACTAAGTCAGAAAGTGGCCAATCTGGGCTTGAATCTGTGACCCTCCTGTCTCAGTCTCCCCAAGGAGCTGTGTTTACAGGCCTGAACCATAAAGCCCAGCTTTGCCTCGTTTACTTGAATATAAGCAGACTCCTGAGAGATGTGCAGGCACTGGCATTTCAAGGTATAGATGCTGTGTTCTCCTTTGGCCAAACCAGAGGGTGCCATGTTTATTTTTCAGAAGCTAAAGGGGTAATATAGGAATTGGCATGTCTATTTTGTGACTTACCTTCCATCTAGTAATTGGGATGTAAGAGAAAATGGCACAGATACCCTTGAAATGTTCCCTATGTACTGTGTTCTCTCTCAAGCACTGAAAAGGTCACTTGTACCGGCCAACTTAAACTTCTCCTGAAGCCAATGTCATTAAAATGATCATAGAAAATTACATAAAAGTCCATCGTGTCCAATCAGGAAATGTTAAGACTGATGCTTGTGGGATGAACAACTGGTTCATTATGCCTCATGCCAATGGAGCAGCGCTATAAAACAGACGGCAGCTCCGACTCCCTTCAGCATCTCTCCTCCTCCAATCTTCCGCTGGAGAAGAAACGCCACTCCAACAAGATGAAGATTCTCACGCTCGCTCTGGCAGTCGGTCTGGCTTGTGCCAGTCAACACCTGGACCCTGTCAAGGTAGCCTGGATAACCTGCTCTTGAGTGAGGTTTTTGTGTGTCCGCGTTTCTAAGTATCTGTCATTATTTTCCTTGGTTCATTCAATTTTATAAGCATGTTATGTTCTTCCGTGCATGTCTCTATTCCTGAATCTTTTCCTTTTTGAGATCTCTCCGTTTTCTATCAGAATAGTCTCTAAATGCAAAACCTAAGGTACCTAAATGAACGTTTTCAGTGTCCATAGTATTCAAATACATAGTCTTTGCTATTTCAAAAACTCTAAATGGTTAGCAATCTGTGTGCATCTGAAGCATTCCTATGGCATCTTCTATGATTTTTCTCCTAGGGACCATGACCACGCACTTATCCAATAGGGTCAGATTTATATTTTCCTGTTGCGCTGAAGTATGGCGTGATGTGTCAGTGTTAACATGACCAGAATAAAGACATCGCTAACCTTCCCAGTGTGAACTTTCCTTTGTAGATCAACGGTGACTGGCGCAGCATTTACATAGCGGCTGATAAGGCAGAGAAGATCGAAGAGGGGGGTGAACTGAGAGCCTATTTCCGCCACATAGAATGTCAAGACGAATGCAGAAATCTCTCTATCAGGTTTTTTGTCAAGTAAGTAAAATTTACCCTGATCTAATGGAATGACCCATCCGACCACTGCCATGGGGTCTCATGTCTAATGTGAAAATGAACAATACTATAGTCAAATGTGAGCTACAGTATTGAGATATCAATTTACCACTGTGTTCCCCAGATCTTTAAATAATAATAGCTATAGATCACAATGGTGGTAGAAACATACGGAGATAGGGTGCTGACCAAGGTGTTGGTGGATGGATGGATAGAATATAGGCGTGTACATGTTTCTGCCACCATTACAATGTATATCTATCAGAGTCTTCTTATTGATTAATTGTCACCTGAATTAGGAGAAGTTGAAGAGTATCTTAGAGAGCAAGGACTTCAGCATCATTATCCCCAAGAGCATTTAGAGCAAAGGTGGGGAATCTCTTTTAGAAGAGTGAAGTCAGTTCATGTCAAACACGGCAAAAACCTTTCTTGTGATGTGGGACTGTGTGCCCACTACCATGCAAAAGTTGTAAACATCTCAGGTTGTGGAAGTTGGGGCTGAGAACTCAGGGAATGGAAGGGACACAGGTGCTGGCGGGAATCGTGCCCAGCATAGGAAGGCTGGTGGGACACCATTGAGTCACCCAATCCAACAGCCCATGCTCACCAAGGTTGAGCAAACCTGTGGTCGAATGGTGAAGCACCAATACAATGGGGAGATTACGTGAAGGAAACCCTGACATATCCTATTATTTTCAGCACCTCAAATGTCATAAATGCCACAGTTCCTCAGGAGGGGACAGGATAATGAGGAATAAGCACCATTGTGTTGGTTTGTCTTTCAGGTTGGACAGAGTGTGCCAAGAGTTCACTGTAGTGGGAGTAAAGGATGAAAAAAGTGGTGTTTACATCACCGACTGTGAGTACTTGATGTTGTAGGTTGACTACATGACTCAGATCGTAAGATGTGGGCAAATTCATGGCTGTGTCTCACTCTCACCAATCTGGAAGTTGAAATTCTAGAACAATTTCTGCTACTAATTCCTTAAGCAACCTGGGAAAAGCTAGTGAAACTTCTAAAAATTCAGTGAATTGTACACAGCCAGGATATATTCCATGTCATCTAAATGCATGCATAGAATGTGAGCATAAATGGTAAATGAATAGAATTCCCAGAAAATGTGGGAAGTAGGATGGATACATACTACGTGTTCAATTCTAAAAAGTCCTTTACCTAAACAGATACATTGCTATGAATCTCCCTCAAAATACTGCCCTCTCCTCAAGCACACCCACCACATGGTCCCTGCCAGCAGCCTTCAACAGAGTTTTTTTGTTTGTTTGTTTGTTTGTTTTTGGTACTAGGGATCAAACTCTGGTCCTTGTGCTTGCACAGCAGGTGGTGAAACCACTGAGCTAAATCCCTGGCCCAGCCTTCAATAGAGTTTTGATCACAACTATTCAGGACAGTCAAGAAAGACTGCAGAACTGCTTCAAAAATGGCAAGAATGACGGGATATAAGTGTGTTCAATGCAAGGGGAGGCATTGAGAGGTGGACTTAGGACAATGAATCTTTTACTGAAAAAATTTCTAAAAAACTGGAACATTCATTATAATTTTGATCACCCCCTTGTATTTTATATGGTTTTTAAAGAAAGAGATATAAATAAAACTAATTAAAATGGTGAATCTTCTTTCAAAATTCATCTCTTATCCAATTAGCAAATACATCCATATTTTCCTTTCACTGAATAAATTTATTCAGTGAATTATTGAAGTGTTAAAAGTCATTTCATAGATAATCCAAGTTTGAGGTACAATAAGATTACATTAAATCCCAAAGCTTAAGAGTTAAAGTCACACTGAAAACAGTCAAAATGAGTAGCAAATAATTTGAACTTCAGTTAAAATAGTTAGAGCAATAATATTAACTTCTATGTCTGTGACTGAAAATAATTTTCAAAAACCAATCCTGTATATTAAATAGACAAATACTAAATATTTCATTGCAGGGAAAGAAATATACACAGTGATTTTCCAATTTGGGGCTGAAATCATTTTAATTTATATAAATATGACAATTTAGCAGCAGAATTAAGCTGCAACTGCATAACCTATATGTCTAGCATTTTCCAATAATGTAACCAGCACCTCTTTTTATTACTACTGCAATGGTAAATGATAACTTTCGAGTATATGTTAATATGTTACATTTGAATTTATATTCATGGAATTACAATACAATATTGGCGAGGCTTGAAAATTGAGTGATAAAATTCTTGAAACTTTAATAATTGATTTTGATTCACTTGTTCATAAAAGGCGGTTTCATTCACCTACCATTTGTCTATGGATCTTGCACTAGCAATTTTGACAGCTTAAAACACAGTGTGGTGTGCTAGTACTTATACATTTTGAAAGATGCAAATGTTCACCATGTGATGGTGTCAGTATGTAAAATGTGTCCCTCCCTGAGCGGAACTCACAGCGAGGACTCTAACAAGTTGGAGGGAGGTTTATGTAATAGGTTATTATTGAAGGAGGAATCCACACTAGCATACTACAAATAAATACCGTTTAATCAAGGGAGGTAAATTGTTTTTCTTTTTTTCATTCATTAATTTTATTGTTACATTTTAAGTATACAATATAATGATATTCATCATTGGAAATTTGCACCTTTACATAGTCTGTCTTGGTTCTTATTTTTTTCCCGTTCCCCTGCCCTCCCTTCAACCACTCCACCCCTCCCAGTTCACAAAAACTTTGTTTCCATTTTTTTTCTTTTCTCATATTTATTCCTTTCCCTTCTTTCCTTCCCTCTACCCCTCCCACTTCCCCTTCCCCTTTGGACCTTTGCTTCCTATTTCACGTTATCTATTATACATTTTGATCCTTATTTACACTTTCAGTTTCTCACACTAGAGAAACTATTCGGTATTTACACATCTGTGTCCTATTTATTTCACTTAAGAGTTTGTCCTCAATGTGCATCCACTTAGATACAAATGCCTCTAGTTTCTCAACATCACTGGTCATTCGAGAGATTCAGATGCAAACAACACTGAGATTCCACCTCACCCCAGAAAGAATGGCTGCTACCAAGAAATCCACCAATAACAAATGCTGGCAGGGGTGTGGGGAAAAGGGGGGTAAATTCTAATGATACTGAGTTTTTAATCTCTTTTTTCAATTGTAGATGCTGGTAAAAACTATTTCACAGTTGTTGAAAGCACAGAATATATCACACAATTTAGTGACATGAACGTAGATGAAAAAGGCACAAAAACGAATGCGGTTTTAATTGCTGGTAAGTACTGGAGCAATGTCTCTGTAGTATAGACAACATTTACATGAACTGGACCCATGTTCTCAGTTGCAGACAGAAGTGTGTTCATGTATTATTTACTTATATGCCCCAGTCTAGAAATGTGTTCACACACAGGATTGAATATTTTACCGTGCTGACATCAAGGGTACTGAGAAGTTGTCTATGAAATTAAAGATATCCCTACTCTCTGGGGTCCTAACAAGATGGTTTGCTAAAAATGGAAAAGAACAAAGACTCAAAAAGTACTCCAAGATAGTCTCAGAAAGAAATGCCAACCATAATTGGGCTATGTCACCGAATGAAGTAAAATTTAAAATTTGGATTCCATGCGTTATTTTCCCATAGTCAGGACTGTGTTTTCCCATCCTCACCACTTTGAGACATTTAGCCAGTAACAAAACTCGAACCTGCTGCTCTGTAAAGAAACAGCGTATCAGATTCAGTTCCTCAAGGACAAAGCTCCCAGACGATGAATTTTTCTGACTGCTGATAACTTCACAGGGACAGCACGAGAAACATTTGGCCTGCACTGGAATGAGACACATAGATATTTCAGGAAAACTGGGTGAAACTTAGCTTAAGAAAGATGAAGGAGGTTTATTTTTCATATTTGTTTTTCTGGTCCTCATTGCTTAAATGAGGTGGATTAATGTGCTTGGGAGAAGCTGGGAACATTGTCACTCCTCATTTGACGAAGGGCCCACCAAACCAGGGAATGACTGGAGAACATAGAAAGAGGAAAATGAGAAACTGCAGGGTGCACTTTCTCAGCTCTTAGACACAACTGCCTCCATACCCTGATGTGTTTGCAGATTGCCTACAATTTGGGGGACACTGAGATTCACAGCATGAATGAAGTTTTGTGTCCTCAGTAGTCCTGAGAACTGGTAGTTGATGTGATGTTCAGTGTCTGGACTCCACCCAGGGTCACTTAAGATATCCCTGCTGGAAGGAGTTAGGATGGAGATGGTGGGATTCCCCAGGTCACACCAGCATAGAGTGGCCAGGGGGTTGCTTTAGAAATCAAGTAGCATGCTAAGCACACCTGCCTTGCTTTGTTGTCCATGCAATGCAGCAAAAAGGGACAGCCTGACGGAGGAAGAAAAGCAGAAGTTTGTCCAGTTGGCTGAGGAGAAGGGAATTCCGACTGAAAACATCAGAAATGTCATCGCAACAGGTAGAGTCACCCAACTGCATCCGATGATGTCAAAATTCATTTGGAATGCAAACATAATCAGTACTCTCCTTGGCTGGGAATGACTATTCCAAAAATCATGTTTTAATGAAACTGCTATTGCAAGTGCTTAGATTTCTCGAATAACTGCCTTGTTTGTCTCATCTTTTCCTTCTCAGATACCTGCCCGGAATAGACAGTGCTTGGGTGAGTAGAAAGACAGTACGCATAGCTCCTGATCGTTTAAACTTCTTGGGCTCTTTTCCTTAGGAAATCGGACATGCTTATTAGGCAAATAGCCCCTCTGTCAGTTATGACTTTGGTTACTGCATGTGCATAAACATTGAAAAAGTAATGCAGATCCACCAAAAATAACAGGGCTTTTTTACTGTGGTGACCATACGAACACTCTTTGCTAAACGTGGTATTTCTCCACTCTGAAATACAGTTAGACCTGGTGAATCCCAGGGTGATGAATGAACCTTGTAGTACCAAAATCTTTGTTAACTCTAGATATGACTCTAGAAGGTATTTATGACATAAACATAAGTACACTTGCCAGTGGATTGATATTAATTTATACTTTGGAAACTTTCAAGGTAATCCCTGACCCAGGGTCATGCAAATATTAATGCTCTCCAAAGGAAGTGTTTATGACAGATTCCATGCATGCCTATGTATTCATGGATTCCTATGAAATGATTTTTATACCATTGTTGTATTTATCAGCAATTAAAACCATGCGAGTTTTTAAAAAATGCTACGAAATTCTCCCTTTTTACCAAGAAGTCTGTAAAAACTTGATCCGGGTCTACAGTTTGTTCTTCATTTATAGATTTTTACTTTTTATTTCCACTCTCAGGAAGATGATGCTGCTAATATGATCTCGGCTACACTTCAATAATTTTCTCTTTTCTTTTCTCACAGATGATAACGTGACAGGAGTATTTGCAATCTTCTCAAAGACAACTGAATCATTCATGTGCTGATCCCATTTCCTGAACCTATTTCCTGAACCTATTTCTTGACTTTCCTTCCCATCCCATCTTCTCTTTACTTGATCTCTCTGTCTTGATTGATTAAATAAATTGATATCATATGCTAACATAAACATCTGTGAAGAGAATTTGTTGAATTTGTAACGCACAACTATTTTAAACACTGGGTGTGCAATAGAATAAGAGATGATTCTTTACTTAACATAACTGCAGAGTTGTCGGGCATGGGATGGTTAGAGAGAAAAACATGAGTGACATCATCATGGATTCAGATTTTTACGATTTAGTGCAAATTTTCTACGTTGCAACCCTTGAGAGGTGAGACGGGCTGGTTGAATACTCTGTGAAAATGTCCCAACAGGGATATTTGGGATACAATAAAAATGTTCCATCTGTAAAAAATGATGGGGAGAGACTGGGGTGCTAGAATTATTTAAAAAGTCTTTCTGTATTCCTGACACCAGAAAACATTGAAATAATTGTGATCCCTCACCTGCAAACTTCCATATAAATCAGGAAAATAATCATGAAATAGAAACTCTCTAGGAGGATCAGTGTCCAGATATGTTAAACTATAAACATTAAAATATCAATTTCATCTACAATAATAAGGTATTGGTGAATATTAGAAGTATAAAAAATACAAGAAATCAAATGTAAAACTAAATCAATGAAAGAAGATTATGAGAAGGCTTAAAGGAAAGGAGCTACATTAAACTAGAAAACAGAGTATACATTGGCAAAAGAAAAAATTTCCTCCTCAGTAATTGCTATGAAAGTAACTGTTAAACTCTTCTATTACTATACCAAGACTGAAAGAGTAAATAAAAAACCCAATTATAACTTCCTTAAAAGAAACTCACTTGACCTCTAAAGACCCACATAGACTGAATGTGAAGGGATTGAAAAAGAAATTCCACGCAAAGGGAACACAAAAAGGAAGCAGATATCAGATATTAATACCAGATAAAACAGACTTTAAAGCCAAACAATCAGCAAAACGAGACAAACAGAGTCACTATAAAATGATGAAAGGGTCCATATACCAAAAGGAAATTATATATACCATATATATAGTGAACTTTAATTTGAATAAAACTGTGTGTATACATATGTACTGTCTTGTCTACAATATCATGTTTTATATATATATAAATATATATCTTCAACATCAGAGTACTCAAATATATACACAAGTACTAATAGGCTTAAAGAGAGTGATAGAAATGGATTCTGACACAAAATTGGTTGGGAAGTGTAACATCCTACCTTCAACAATGCACAGTTCATCTAGAAAAAGAAATCAAAAGAAAACACCTGCATTAGTTTAGCTTAGTACATGGAAAAGAAAGATTTATGCTATTACCCATTTGTTTCTTGTTAGTGAGAATCGTTTTGGTCTATGCCTTGTACTCTTGAGTAACCACTTTGAAGATAACAATACATGGTGTAATGACTATTGTCATTTTTATCATTTCATTATGAAATTTTGTTTTATGTTTCATAAAAATTTCATTATTGTGAAATGATTGCCAATGAGACCAAGTGCACCTAGTGGACACTTACAGAATATTCCACACACCAGCTACCCGATACACAGTTTACTCACCACCATGTGGAACATCCTCTAGGATAGACCATAGGAAGTCCACAAAAACAAGTCTCCATGAATTGAAAAAAAATGAAATTTTACTGAGCATCCTTTATGAACAAAAGAAAATAGAGTTAGAGGTCAATATCAAGAAAAACTGTGCAAAGAAATGGAAATTATCTTCTTCTTGAGGAACCAATGGATCAAGGAAGAACACAAAACTGAAGTTTAAAGCAAATTGTGAAACAAAGGAAATGGGTACAAACATACTGAAACCATTAGAAGGCAGCAAAAGAAGTACTACTAGGCAAATTCATAGCAATCAACTTGTACATCAAAAAGAGAGAAAGATCTCAGAGAAACAACCAACACCTGCTTCATAATGACTCACAAACAGGAACAAATTAAACCCAACATGAAGGACATAAATAAATATCAAAGAATAAATGAATGAAATAAAGAGTAAAATATACAAAACATCAATGAAACACAGAGCTAGCTCTTCCAAAATCTAAACAAAATAAACCCATGGCAAAAAGGAGGGAAAGAGAGTACTGAAATATATAAAAATCAGAGATGGAAGGGAAAACATTGCAAATGGCACTGCAGAAATATAAAACATTGTTAGAGATTATTATGGTCACCTTTGTCCCAATCAATTGGGTGATGGAGAAGAAAGGGATAAATTCCTCAACAAAATCACCTCCTAAAACTGAATCACAAGGCAGTGGAAAACCGAAATAGGTCAGGAATAAGTCACAAGGCTGATAACCAACTTCCCCTACTTGAACCCCAGGAAAGAATGTCCTCACTGCTAACTTCTTTCCACGTTTAAAGAAAAATAAATAACATCAATTATCATTGTTACTTAAAAATAAGTTATTTATCTGAACACATTGATATAAAACTTGATAAGGAGCCAGCAACAACAACAAAAGAACTCCTGGACAGTGTGATAAAGATCAACGGGAAATTAATCAACAGAACACCAGATAATCTAAAGCTACCTAACATCACAATAACGAGGTTATTCATTATGATAAATGATATCTGTCCATGGAATTTAAAGATGATTTAGTATTTGCAAATCAATAAACAAGATATGACATAGCAACAGAATAAAAGACATGGCTTATAGGGTCATCTCAAATGATTTAGAAAGGCATTCCATATAACATCCCTTTATGATAGAAATCACTGAAATGATTACTTGTACCTAGAATGTACTATAGCATAATGAAGGTCATTTGCAGTAAGGTAACAGCTGTGATTTTATCAAATGTGAAAAATGAGAAGGCTTTGAGTTTCAGATCTAGTGCAAGAAAAGGATGCCTGGTTTCACCAGAACTGTCCAAGAGAGTGCTGGAATCCTCAGTCACAGCCATTTGGCAAGAGAAAGATACAGAGATCATTGAAATCAGGGACAGATAGTCACAGTGTCATGGTTTTTAGACAGCATTGTAGAGAAATTCAGTGACTTTCACACAAAAAAAGAAGCAATTAGAAAAAAGATGCATCAAGCAGAGTTTCAGGATACCAAATTAGCACAGAACATAAGAAACACTTATATACCAATAAGACCTTATCTTAGCTAGAAATCAAGAAGGTAATTGCCCTTGATGAGCTAAAAAATTAAATTCATAGGAACAAATTGAACACAAGAGTTGACAAATCTCTATAAAGAAAATGTAAACCAGTGACAATGTAATTTGAAGAAAACACAAAATTTGAAAAGTCATCCCATGTTCATGGATGGGAAGAATCAATATTGTTGAAAAGCCCAGGAAGTCCAAAGAAATCTACTGATTTAATATGATCCATATCAAAAAGTCAAAGTTGTAGCTTCATTTCTGGATTCATTCTTCACAAGCTAGGAAAAAAATATTTCAAATCTGTATGGAACCACACACACACACACACACACACACACAAACACACACAAACACACACATACAAATGCAATAAATAGCCCAAATCATTTTGTGCAACAAGTAGAAAGCAAGAAACATTATAGTATGTGACTTCAAGCCATACAATAAAGCTGTAAAATCAGAAGAGCTTGGTATGGATATAAAAACAAGATGCACAGACTGATGAAAGAAGATAGAGCTTCTACACATAAATCCCCACAAGCATGTACCCTCAGAGAATGATTGACAAAACTGCAATAATGAAAAGTACAGTCTTTCCAACATATGGCTTTGAGAAAATTAAATATCCTCTTACTAATGAATGAATCTAAGACCTTACCTATTTAACTGCTATCAACATTAGCTCAAATGTATGAAATACATAATGTAATATCTGATGCTACGTAACTACTAAATGACAAAGGAAAGGAAATGATGCAAGATATGAGAATGTATATTTTTGGCCATGAAGCCAAATGCATAGAAAAAATAATTAAAAATGCTATTACAGAAAACTAGAATACTTCTGCCCATAAACACTGACATGAGAACAGTGACAAGCTGCCACATGTTACCAAATATGTATGATATACAGAGTACATAAGTGGTTGATATTCAGAATATATAAGAAACTCCCAAAACTTAATGCCAAGAGAGGAACCCAATTTAAAAATGGAGAACAGACTTTATGGACATGAGTGAAAGGAAGACATTCTTAAGCCAATTGTTCCATGAAAAAAAAATGTTTTAGCTTAGTGTAATGTGGGGAATGAAATCAAAACCACCATGAGATAACAGTTATACATCCTGATATTCTAAATTATTTTTTCTTAGGACATTTTGACAGACTGTCCATATTAAATAGGGACATAGTACCTCCTGGAGGGTTGTGTTGCATTACTAGATGAGTGTAATTGTTTTTTAAAAAAATAGCTCAGATCCACTGAAAAGAGCAGGTCTTTTGGTGACAAGGTGAAGGAATTTTGTGACACTCTGAGGAGTGAGATATCATTAACCCTGGTGGAATTCCAAGAATAATAGGTTTTGCCACCCTAAGATCTTATGTAACTCTTGGATGAGACTCTCTAAGTCCTTTGTGACACTGACTTAGGAATACTTGCAAATATGCTGTAGATATTACCATGAACCTTGAAAGTCTGTCAGTGGAAGTCCTGACACAGGGTCACAAAAATTAATGCTTTCCTTTTAAAATGCTCCATGTAGAATTGGTAGATTTTTCACACACTTCTGGAGTTGTGTAAAGTGAGATATGGGTGATGTTCCTTCTGTCCTAATCCCTGAGTGTAGATTTTATCTCTTTATTTCCACTCTCTCAGGGGAAGGAGTATTTGGAGGGTCACTAAAAGCAATTGGTTTCTTGCTCTAATAACCTTTTAAATTGAAATATTCACTGTATATTTTAAACTGATCTCCTAGCTGGGCTGGGTTCATTGATCATATCTTCAAATCAAACATGAAGGGCTCAGTTTGTCTCACCGAATTTTAGCAATTTTCTTTGAGATAACCATTTTCAGGGTCATTTCATGTGCCCACTTCATTTTCAGAGTTAGCAAATGGTTATCTTTGAAAATTTTATAAATTTGTGCATTTTGGAGTTGTTTGCTGGAGGGGAAAGTTTTCTTAGATCCTTCCTCAATGACTCCAGCATCTGATAGCAACATGCGCTTACTTCCTGCTAAACTGCTCATGTACAGCCTTTGACTGGAAGATTTTGGTGAAAAAAACCAAAGGTCTCCACATGATTAAATAATTTATTCTTGGTAGTTACACAGTTAGGGGGTCCATTTGCAAAAAGACAGCATCACCTAGTATCAGCACCATCTTCTGATAATAGATCTTCCTCCATCTTACACTGTAAATGGTCTTAATACTTTGGATGGAAATCATTTGCATGCAAATTATTAATCTGACATCTTCATTGGATTTGCATCTTATACTTTGGGCTTTCATCAGATTTCTTCTATATCTTCATGTCGGTGACTAATAGCTACACTCTTAGGAAACATGAGAATAACTCTGCAGGAAAAGCCCATTTGAGAATGAGTGGTAGTGAGTCTTTGTGTATTAGAATTTAAAAAAAATTTTGTCATTCATCCTATGTTAAAATATTCTTCTAAAACTCATCCTCAACCTACACCACCACATTAACGCTGTTCAAATACTGGTGCCTCAGTTTGTCTGATGTCAGTTAGGGAAGCAGACTTCTTAAGTGGATTTTACCAACCAGCTTTGCAGCATTATTTCCATCAGGTGGAGCATTTCCAATATATACTCAAAGTACCTCCATTACCCTTTGAAAAAATGTATTCATGACACACCCAATCACATCTGTCCCGTGATATTTGATAGAATATTCATCTTTCATCATAAAAGTCAACCCCAGTATGATCTTCCTCTCTCAAACAAACCCATGAAGGAGTTATATATTTTCTGTTAGGAGAGTGAGAAATCTCTGCAGAGCTGTTCAGGTTCCCATCTGAAGGGTTTGGAAGGAAGAAATCCCACATGATAAGAAGGATTCTGCTCTATTGCTTCAGTAATACAAACTCCGCTGTTACTTCTTTTAGTGCCCTAAAAGTCATTGTCTGTTTCCTCTACATTCCTCTGCCCCTATTGGTCAGAGGAGTTTGCTCTTAACGTGTTCTCCAACACAGAGACTTGAACACAAACCGTCACATTTACATTCATGATACATATTTAGATCTGAAGATTGCAAATCCATTATTGATGCCTCCATCTCCTTACAGCTCATATTCAACTTTCTTACTGCTGATTTTAACACCACATTTTTGGCAAGATACTCTACCTTCTACTTTTTGTAGTCAATGTCATTATCTTGGCAGTTGAAAACTAAAAATGTGAGCAGGAAGTGACTAGTAAATTTCTGACATGCAGTCTATCTTCTGAATAGTAATTCTACCCATGTTCACTGCCACTTATTACATTGTCAATATCTTCACACGATACTTCCCTGATGCATTTTCTTTTAATTTAAAATCTGAACTGATAATAAGTGATCAAAGTACTGACATAATTCCTTTGTTCCTATACCTACATGCCCACTGGTTTCCCACAAGCTAACCATATAATCAATGCCTGTTCTCTATATAATCCTCCAATACAAAGTCTCAAACTTGCTTTGTTTTCCATTGCCCATGTAGTAAATATCTTCATAAAGAGGGAATATAACACTATTGAAAAATCCAACATTTCCTGAGCTCAGAATGGTTTTTAATATACATAAGCCTTTCCACACTCTAATACACCTTTCTTACATTTTTTTATTTCAAGCATGGTATACACATTTATAAGGATAGAAATCCCATGGTTTGTGTTTGAATCATTTCTCACTGTCCTGACTGCCATAGGTATTCAGTAATCCGTGGTTCATTGTGGTACTAATCAGTTAGCACATTATTATAACTGCACATTCCTATCCTCTTCATATAATGTTAATCCATCAGGAAAAGATAATCATATGCTCACAATAATCCCTCCAATATTCTAAGCTTTACACAAACAAAGATACTTTGGATGAAGTTATTCATTTCTCCATTACAACAAGTTATGATTAACATGTAGAAAGTCCTCCCCAAAATTTTACACTTTATTCTCCCCTAGACCATGGAACCATACCATTTCTCTTATTTTTATTAGTATTGCTGGAAACACATAATGTTCACATCTTCTCATGGAGTTTGCACATTTACGTCTTAATTCCTTTTATCATCCTCTTCCCTAACTCTCTTTTCTTTTGCTCCATCTCATTATCACATTGTCTTTGAGGAAGTTGATCTCCCTACTTCCTATTGTCTATCTTTTATTTTGCTTTTTATTTATGTAGAGTTAAGATTTTTGTCTGTAAGAGAAACCAAGGTTGAATGTATAAAGAATTGAGAGATAAGTTATAGTTTAATGGACACGGGAATATACAAATTTTGGTTAGTATATCTAATGCATCCATATGAACTGGAGTAAGGAGGCTATCCATACACACACACACACACACACACACACACACACACGCATGCGCACACACACGTGAGGACCCAAGAACTCCCAATAGATGACCCGGCCTTTGATACCTCTCGGAGGGTGAGCTCAGATGGAGAATTCTTTTCAGCATAAACAAGACTGAGCCAAAAGCAAGGAGGAGAACCTGCATCTTGGTGGACCTTTGCTTCCGTCTTCAGCAGGAGCTCAATACAAGTGACATGTCAGACAGAATTTGAATCAATGATGCTTTTATAGTATTTTTAACCTTCTCTCATATTTAATGAACCTGTTGTTTTTTACGTGAGGATCTTGATAAAGTCTTCTCAGTTCTTCCCACTTGCCAGAGAGAGGCTGTGCTTGATAGTGTTTCATTTTCCTAACAAGATTAGTGAAGGTTAACTGGACCTTACAATTGACCTCATAATATGATGGATATATCTTCATATATCTGTCCTGACTTTTGAAGTGGCTTTGAAATATGAGAAGTATACAAATGAGTGCTGTGTTATTTCATTAAAGTAAATGAGCTGCCTTAATGTTGCTTTCTAAAAGTAAAATGGTACCCTCCTGGTTTACAAGTCTTTATTACAGGGACCAGGACAAGAAATCCTTGTTATCTATATTATACATAAATGAGTTTATGGAAAAATCTAACAACGCATGTCCTCAAGAACATCTTACTTCTTTCTCTATTTATGAATCTCTACCTAATCCATCAATACTATTTTCTTACCAAGTATATGATATCCACATTTGGAAGAATTAGTTGCAATCAAATTCAGATAGAAGAGATTATTCCGAGCTGCAGTTGAAGATGCTGAAACCCACATTCTTTAAAACCATCACCTTGAACTCTCCACCTGTAACCAACTCACATTTTAATTAGCATTCACACTAATTTTCAAATAACAGATATTTAGTAGATTATCATTTCTACAATATCACTTTGTAAATAGGGAAGTTTGGGGGGAGTCAAGGGAGGACAGGGGAATGGGGAAAAAAATAACCAAGATACCTCATGTGGAGGTACAAGTTCCCAATGATAAATGTAAAAGTAATGTATACCTAAAATGTACCATTAAGAGAATTTAAGGGAAAAAAATCTTTCAAAAACACTAAAAAAAAATCACTCCACCTGAACATCTTAATCATAATATACACACAACACATGAAAAACAAAACAGATGGATATGCAGCATTATCTATTTAAAAACTGGTAGAAAAACAACTGAACCTATATGAATGATCTGACACCTATAATTTGATTAAGTAATGGAACTGAAAGATGAGTCCTTCATTTATTAATTGTATTAAATGTGATATATAGCAATTTCCTCCCATGTCATGGCAACTATTGATAATTTTCAGAAATATATTCAAATATAAGAAGTTTTCCACATCCAGTATCATAAAAATGTCCATTTGTTTCCAAAATATTCTTTTCCTTAGGATGAAAATGATTAAAATGAATAATTGATAATTTGAAGTAGGAAAAGGTCCAAAGGTGTAGGGGTGGTGGGAGGGGAAGGGGAAAGGAAAGAAGGGAAAGGAAAAATTATGAGAAAGAAAAAAAAATGGAAACAAAGTCTATGTAAATAGGGAAGGGTGGAGGGGGTGAAGGGCACACAGGTAATGGGGAAAAACTAAGAACCAAGTTACATCATGTACAGGTACAAGCACCCAATGATAAATGTAAATGTGTTGTATACCTAAAATGGACCGATTAATATATAAATAAAAACAAAACAAAACAAAAAAACCCCAAAATATTCTTTTCCTAAGTTTATCCTTTTTTTTTCCTTTGGAAGAACCCATTTTTGAGTTTTATGAAACTATTGAAATGTAGATATTTTCCAGAATTTTACAGAACTTGAGTAAGAGTGTATGTGCAATATATTTCTGGTTAATTCCATTCAGCCTGTTTACTATATTATTCTTCTGGGTTTTTTTCTTCTTAGTGGGAGTGGAGTCCATTTTCAAAAACCCTCTGTTTTGATATCTGTCCTTTGTCTTTTGGACTAGTCTCTTGTATTGTCCTACAGTTCAGTAGTTGTCAGAATATTAAATGTCCTCTATTTCCACCCTTCACAAGGAATCACTTGCTATTGGTTTTGACAATGGTCAGAATATATAAATTTTATTCAGAGATTATAAAAAGTCACAAGGAGAATCTACCAGCAAGAAATTGTCTGTATGTCAGGGATCATCCTCAATATGTTGTGCGGTGTGGCTGCATCCCCAGGTTAAACATACCAGATGCTGTACCTCTCATAGAACTTCAGTCATTGCTGTTCCTATTCATTCTATGTATGCAGATAGTCTCAAATCACTAAATGATTATCAGTTTTAGAGCTGTGAACACGTTAGAGTTACTTGTGTAATGGTGTATTTTCTCAGTTCCAGAATCCGGAAAAGACGTGAAATTTTATTGAGCACTTTATGCTTGTTAGTGGAGTATTCCCTGTTCCTTATTCAGTCATTCAACACATGAGTGCTGTCAGCTCAACAGGATCTCTTGAATAATTCCTTCGGCAGTGTTTCATTGGGAAAGTTCAAGCCTACTGCATGACACAGAATTTGTTCCATATTGGTAGATAATTGAGCAAGCTTTTTATCGATGGAGAAACCATAATCTTATGTCACAATGTGGTGGGATTTTCATACCTATGATTTCTAAGTTATGTTTTTCATTCAACTTCCAGCACACCTTCAAATTACAAAGGGACTGACATGCAAATAAAATTTTCATTTTTACTTGCAACCAAACTCTTGAGTTACAACCTAAATACTGTCCACTTTCCCTTCCAGATGGTCTCAGATGGAGAATTAACCTTTAAAAAGTTCTGGAAGGAACATGACAACGTTCTTTCCTGTGTAAGACTGACTCAGAAATAGGGCCACTCTTTCTCAAAGGACACTGAGATCTACTTGTATTGCCGGAGAGACACTTTGAAGCCTGTGTAGAGGAGCCTGAGCCTTCATTGACCAACCTGAGTTACCCCCATCCCATGCAAATGAAATGAGTTCATAAGACAAGGGTCCACTGAGGTTTAATGTCATCATCTAAATCCCAGCTCTGTAACATACTGGCATATGTATCTTTCTCAAGTACTGAATGGTTCACAGGTGTCTGATGTCAGTTCAGAAAACAAGTACTATTTAAAACTGGATTCTGGGCATCCACTGGACTTTCTGTTTTCCATCAAGTCCCCTGCTCATGTGGCTCCTGATAAAACATTTGTCCATGTGGTCCATATTTTCTTCTCCATTCACAACTCACAGAGAAACTATGGAATTACTGTAACAAGGATGCACCTCCTGTTGTACTGAGGACCTAGTTTTTTCCAGGAAGGAAGAATTTGAACAGCTGTCTGTGTGCTTTGCACATTAGGGCCTTTATTGAAATACACATGAAAATGCATAAGAAATCAATTGATTAAATCATTCCTCAAACCAAGGACACCAAATCAGGTATTGGATGGGGTGAGGAGCAAAGATATGAGACAGAGTTCATGATTTTCCAAGAAAGAATACATGGATTTTGAAAGAAAAGTTTATTTTATCTTCATGATGATTTTTGATGCCATAGAGAAAATTATGGCTTAAAAAACCAAGATGACATTACCAAGTATAAGAAGGTAAAAAAGCCATTAAAATGATCTGAGTGCAAGTTAATAAGATATCAGTGAGAGAGTAAAGGAAAATATAAAATCTGTTCCTGGAGGAAGTATTGGTGAGATTCTTATGCACCAACCATTTTACAGGAGCCCATTGATGTGGGGATATTTTGCCATTTTATATGGAAATAATTGCAACATATTTCAATTAGAATTTTAAAATATTTTGTCAATGCAAGGAGCTATTTTCCCACCAGAGTTCAAAAATTTTATTCCTGTCCCTCAGTCCGTACCCCACAAAGTCCCTTACCTTGTCTGCAAAGTGTAGAAGCCCATATATTGCAATAGTTCAATGTTATTTTTTTTTCAGTTTTAAACAGATATGCTTATCTAAGCTACAGAATTTGCCACACATCCTACGGGAATATTTATTAATGAATACTTGTGTCAACTACCCAAGTCAAACAGACTCAGTTAAGCGAGTTTAACACAGGTACACATCTACTCACCATTAATATGACCCAGTACACGAGTCTGTAAAAGAGAGAAAAGATGGGCCAGGGATTTAGCTCAGTGGTTTTGCCACCTGCTGCACAAGCACAAGGACCCGAGTTCAATCCCCAGTACCAAAAAAAAAAAA
>NW_004624834.1:2914646-2933793 GCF_000247695.1 Heterocephalus glaber | reverse complement strand
GAAAGGAAAGAAGGGAAAGGAAAAATGATGAGGAATGGAAATAAAGTCTTTGTAAATAGGGAAGGGTGGAGGGGGTGAAGGGAGGGCTATTAATGGGGAAAAAATAAGAACCAAGATGCATTATGTAAAGGTACATTTCCCAGTGAGAAATGTAATTGTGTTCTATACCTACAATGTACCAACAAAAGAATTTAAGAAAAAAAAACACATTTCATTCTCAAATGACACATGGACCCTCGGTGGGATCCACACCCTGCACGTCTACCACGTTCCCATCCACATCTCCTGAGCATACTAAAGGTAATTCGTTCCATGACGTTCAGCATCCTCAGATATTTTTAGATCTCCAAACCTCTTCAGGGGATGCTAATTGGGATTTGGACATGGGAATCTTCCACACTTTGCCTCTGTCTACACTGCAGAATCCATTTCTTGCTGTTCATTCCACAATTAAATGAGGAGAAGCAATGATGTGAAAATTTGACCAAGTGTATCTGCCCTGTTAGATCTGCAGTGTGCAAACTGAAATGAAACCAAACAACCACAATCTTTCCTTCTTTGGGAAAAAAAGCCACCTTCCAATACCAGAATGGTTCATCTAATATAAGAAAGGTTCAAACACACCTGCTCCAGGCCCTGTGGATGGGAGCAGAAGTCATGTTGGCTGAGCTCCCTGAGAGTGCTTCTAGACAAACAGCCAGGACTCCTGGAGAGAAGTTGCTGAATTTACATTTCACATAGGTCTCTCCAGAAAAACATCTTCTAACTTTACTTATGCTACACCCGAAGCCTCTCCATGGACCATCTAGAATGGAGCATGGATCTCGGCCATGAACATAGGGGTTCTGTTTAGGAATGTCCTTTTCAGGTCCCCATACAAGATGAACTTCATTGTCAACTGGCAACATTACGTGAGCTGAGCTTCAATCAAGGCAATGATAGATTTGCTTAATTTAAAAAATAGATTGTATGAATTCCATTGGCAGTACATGTAATCAAATGCAATACTTACGAACAGCAAAAGTCACATGAGTTTTCTCTCCATGTTTATCACAAATGTCAACCTAAATGAACAGGACATCTTTTGACACCACAGAAAATTCGATGTCATATCCACCTATGAGAGTAGCACGTATGTGGAAATATTATCACAATTAGTATTTTCACCTTTTATATGTCTGAATGTAACCTGCTCTTCTACATCCTACCTGTTGTAACTATCTCTGACTCAGTAACCTTCCTCTATGGTTGTTTCCATTCTTTCCAAGAGCGACCAAGGTGGAGAAGCATTTTCACATCCCACCATGGGGTAAAAATATTTCCTGCTTCAAAAGTTATTTGAACATTTACCCATGTGTGTCCTATTTATTTCACTTAAGAGTATCGCCTCAATGTGCATCCACTTAGCTATAAATGTCTCTAGTTTCTCATTCTTTAATGGCTGAGTAGTACTCCATTTTTTAAAAAAAGAACCCACATCTTCTTTATCCAGTCTCCAGTTGATGGGCACTTGGGCTGTTTCCAAGTTTTAGCTATTACAAACTGTGCCGCTATGAACATGGGTGAACATATATCACTGTGGTATGATTCTTTTGGTTCACCAATAAAATTACTGAATAAAAAATATTTGAAGATTAACAGAACAAAAGTTGTTTCATGGCAAGCATATAGTTGTGTCCCTAAATGTATGTGCATGGAACAGTAGGGTTGCAGCCTTCTTCAAACAGTTCACAATAAATCAGCATTCAACTTTCAGGATGTTTTCGATATAATTGTCATTACAGCCAACATTAACATGAAGGCGACCAGCATGCACATGGTGTGTGTGGCTATGGGGTGCAGTCCAGTGACACTGCCCTTATGTCACATGCATGGGGCTGGGTGTTCAAGCTGCAGTTTCTCAAAAATTAAAATTTCATAAAGAATAAGTGGTATTCACACAACATGGATTGCTATTCTGCCAAAAAAAAAAAAAAAAGAAAGAAAGAAATGTGATTCACTTGTAAAAAAATAAATGCAGGGCCGGGGATTTACCTCAGTGGTTTCACCGCCTGCTGCACAAGTGCAAGGACCCGAGTTCGAGCCCCGGTACCAAAAAAAAGAAAAAGAAAAAAAAAAAGGAAAATAAATGCATCACGAGACTATATTGTTAAGTGAAATAAATCAGTGTCACATCGTTTCTGTTATATGAGAAATCCAAAGTAAAATTAAGGAGCAGAATAAAAGAGACATGACAACTAGGGGAGAGGTAAACAACTTAGAGAGAGAAAAGAGGTCAAAAGAAGGGAAAGGAGTAAATATGGGAACAGGAAAAAACAGAAACAAAGTCTTAGTAAACAAGTGGGGATGGAGGGGTTGAAGGGAGGGCAGGGGAAGGGGGAAAATAAGAACAAAAATACATCATGTACAGGTACAAATTTCCAGTGATGATTGTCTACCTAAAATGTACCAATAAGCTTAATGAACAAAAATAAAAAGACGGAGTGAGAGCAAGAGAGAGGAGGAAAATGGGTTGAAATAATGAACTGAACTGTGTTACTTCCATGTGCCAACTCCACACTAGGAATGCAAATAGTATGGTCTGCATGCATGTCCAGAAAGAAAAAGGAAGGGAATCAAGAGATGCACAGAACGGGATGCAAGGAGTGACAGAGGCGGAAGAAAAGAAATACAGACGTGTTCTCCACATGGACCAAAGCCACGCAAACAGTGTGCGCATCATGAACTTTGAACATGGACCAAAAGGATTTCAAAAACTCAAAATTAAATTAATGATGCATAAATAAATCACACAGAAATTAAATGTCTCACATGCATGAATTTATCACTTCATAGTGAAAGAGGTCATGGAAAAAATAAGTAGTAATGGGGACCCCAGGAAATGGGGGAGTCATGCATTTTGTTACAAATCAGATTGTGCATCCATGTACTAACAAATAAACTGTTAAACATTTAGTGAGATAAGGAATCATATACGACATCATTTATTTTACATAATATTTAGGCATTTGTTAGCATCTTTTTTTAATGTATAATTTTGTTGTCATTCACTAAACACACATATATACAAAAATTAAAACTATTCAAAGATAAGCAATCCAAGGGAAAAAAACTATAATAATATTCAAGTATAATAGAACTCAACCAAAGCAAAACTGAAAAGTACTTAAACATTTTTCCATATAATTAAAAAAAAAAATCTCAAACATTAACAAGACATAAGAAGAAGTGATTTATTTTAGAAAGATTTTCAAAACTAATTTTGAACAAATAGTGGTCTGGAGAAAAATTTCTAATTAACTAGTAGACTCCACATAGACCCAATTTTTTAATTTAAATTTCAATACAGCCATGTGACACGTGATGGAAATATAATCTGAGAAATGTGTTATTAGGCAATTCCATCCATGTGTATCACAAAGTACCACACAGAGTTCCAACTTCTAATTGCAGACTGAGAAGGTACACGTCAATCATCTGGGATGGCCTCTTGATATGATCCAAATACGCAGTTAAACATGAGATACATGAGGCTACCACTGGCATAGCAGCACACTGCTTTACAGTAAACTCTTTTATATAAGTAGGATTACGTTCTATAGGATGAAAAGCACAGCATGTTATGATAAGTACCTAAAACAGTAACAGTCATTTATCACACTATCGAGTACTGTGTACTGTACATAGTTGTATGCACTTCTTCAGGAAACACACCCTTCTCTCCTTTGATCTCAGTGACTCTTCCTTCCCAACCCACTGATGAGCTCCAGCCTAGTCTCTATCTACATCTCTTCCTGTGGTTTTAAACACAGTCTATATATGGATTCTTTCCAGATTCCAGCCTGTAATTCTGATCTCTCCCCTTCCCCTCCTGCCAACCCTGCCCCTTTGAAACTTTTCTTCCTATTTCAAATTATCAATTATTTGTTTTAATCATTTTAATCCTTAATTACACTTTCAGTTTCTCACAGTAGAGAAACTATTCGGTATTTAAACGTGAGTGTCCTATTTATTTCACTTAAGAGGATGGCCTCAATATGCATCCATTTAGCTATAAATGTCTCTAGTTTCTCATTCTTTATGGCGAGTAGTACTTCATTTTATAAAAAAAAGCCCCACATCTTCTTTATCCAGTCTCCAGTTGATGGGCACTTGGGCTGTTTCCATGCTTTCACTATTACAAACTGTGCCGCTATAAACATGGGTACACATATATCTCTGTGGTATGATTCTTTTAATTCTTTTGGGAAGATACGCAGCAGGGGAATAGCTTGGTCAAATGAGACCTCTAGCCCTAGTACTTTGAGGTATCTCCATACTGATTTCCACAGTGGTTGCACCAGTCTGCACTCCCACCAACAAGGGAGAAGGGTTCCTTTCTCCCCACACCCCCATCAGCATTTGTTACTGGTTGATTTCTTGATAGCAGCCATTCTTTCTGGGGTGAGGTAGAATCTCAGTGTTGTTTTCATCTGCATCTCTTGAATGACCAGTGATGCTGAACATTTTTTCATACATTTATTTACTGCTCTTACTTCTTTGTTTGAGAAATGTCTATTCATTTGAGATGCCCATTTCTACATTGGGTCTTTGAATTTAGGGTGTCTGATTTTTTTCAGTTCTTTATATATTCTAGATAGCAGCACTTTGTCTAAGATACTGCTGCTGAAAAATTTTCCCCTTATTTTAGGTTGTCTCTTAGCTCTGTTGGTGGTTTCTCTTGCAGTGCAGAAGCTTTTTAATAAGATGAAATCCCAGTTGTTGATTCTTTGTGGTAGTTCTCATGCTACTGAGGTTTTGTTCATAAAGTCTTTTACTATGCCAGTGCCTTCAAGAGTACTATCTAACTTATCTTCCAGCAAGTTTACTGTTTCTGTGTTAATACTTAGATCTTTAATCTGCTTTGGTCTTAGTTTAGTGCATGGTAATAGATATGGGTCTAGTTTTAATCTTTGGCAGATTGAAATCCAGTTTTTCCAACACCATTTATTAAATAGGCTATCTATTTATGGATGGTTAGCTCCTTTGTCAAAGAAGAGGTGGCTGAGTATGTCTGGAGTTGTTTCTGCATCTACTAATGTATTCCACTGATCCTCAGATCTATTTCTTTGCCTGTACCATGCTGGTTTTATCACAGTAGCTTTGTAGTATAGTTTCAAGTTGGGGATCGTAATACTCCCAGCCATATCTCTTGCCTAGAATTTCTATTGCTATTCTAGATCTCTTCTGGTTCCAAATGAATTTTCGGATTGTTTCCTCTAGTTCTGTGAAATATATTGTTGGAATTTTCAATCGCAATAGCATTAAATCTATATATTCATCTTGCAAGTATGGATATTTTCACTATATTGATTCTTCCTACCCAGGAACAAGGGATGTCATTCCATTTTCTTATATCCTCCTCAATCTCCTTTTTCAGAGTACTATAGTTTCAGAGTGCTATTGCTTCCATTGTTAGATTGATTCCTAGGTATTTCATTTTTTCATGTTATTGTAAAAGGAATTGTTTCCCTAATTTCTCCCTCAATTATCTATTATTTGTTTATAAAAAGGCTATTGTTTTTTGAGTGTTGACTTTATATCCAGCTACTCTACTGAATCTGTCAAATAAGTCTAGAAGTCTTTTGGCAGAGTATTTTGGATTTTCTATGTGAAGTATCATATCATCAGCAAATAATGAGAGTTTAACTTCTTCCTTTCCTATCTTTATTCCTTTTATTTATTTCTCTTTTCTATGGGCTGTGGGTAATGTTTCCAGAACTATATTGAACAAGAGTGGTGATAGTGGGCATCGTTATCTTGTTTCTGATTTTAGCGTGAAAGTTTTCAGTTTTTGACCATTTAGTACGATGTGGGCTGTTGGTTTTTCATAGATAACCTTTATCAGGTTGAGATATACAACTTCTATTCCAATTTTCTGTAGGATTTTTATCATGAATGGGTGTTGGATTTTGTCAAATGCCTTTTCTTCATCTATTGAAATGACCACATGGTTTTTGTCCTTGACTCTGTTAATATAGTGTATTACATTTATTGATTTATGGATGTCAAAACATCCCTTCATCCCTAGGATAAATCCAACTTGGTCAGCATGTATGATCTTCTTGTTGATCTTTTGTATTCTGTTTTCCATTATCTTGTTGAGGATTTTTGCATCTATGTTCATTATGGAGATTGGCCTGTAGTTCTCTTTTTGAGTTGGGTCTTTCCCTGGTTTTGGAATCAAAGTAATACTTGCTTCCAGGAAAGAATTTGGAAGCCTTGCTTCCCTTTGAATTTTCTTGATGAGTTTAAAGAGTAATGGTGATAGTTCTTCTTTAAATGTCTTGTAGAATTCAGCAGTGAAGCCATCAGGACCTGGACTTTTGTTTGTTGGTCAATTTTTTATCACATTTTTAATTTCACTCATTGTAATTGGGGTGTTTAGAATTTCGATATCATCTTCATTTAATTTTGGCAAATTGTATGTATTTAGGAATATGTCTATTTCTGTGGCGTTTTCCACTCTATCAGAGTTCAGGTTCTCAAAGTAGGTATTGATGATGCTCTGGACTTCTGCTGGGTCTATTGTGACTTCACCTTTTAGGTTCTTAATTGCATGGATTTGAGCATTTTCTTTCCTTTTTTTGTTAAGGTTGGCTAAGGGTTTATAGATTTTACTTATTCTTTCAAAAAACCAACACCTTGATTCATTGATTTTTTTGTATCATTCTGTTAGTCTCTATTGTGTTGATTTCTGCTCTGATCTTTATAATTTCCTCTCTTGTATGAGCTTTGGGTTTGTTATGCTCTTCTTTTTCTAGGAGCTTGAGGTTCTGCATTAGGTTATTTATCTGAGTTCTCTCTGTTTTCCTAAAATGGGTATTCACTGCTATGAATTTTCCTTGTAGAACTCCTTTCATTATGTCCCATATATTCCTGTATGTTGTACTGACATTATCATTTACTTGTAGAAACTGTCTAATTTCTTCTTTAATTTCCTCTGTGATCCATTGGTTGTTCAGGACAGTGTTATTCAATTTCCAGGTGTTTGTGGGAGTTTTGCAGTTTCTTATGTTATTGGTCTCCAATTTTATTGCACTATGGTCTGATAATATACACAGGGTAACTTCAATTCTTTTACATTTTCTTAGACATGTGCTATTAGCTAGCATGTGGTCTATTTTGGAGAATCACCCATGTGCAGCTGAAAAGAATGTGTATTCTGATTTTGTGGGGTGGAATACTCTGTAAACATCTCTTAAGTCCATTTGTTCAATAGCTTGGTTCAGTTCTAGAAATTCATTGTTAATTTTTTTCCTAGATGATCTGTCTATTTGTGATAGAGGGGTGTTGAGGTCCCCCACTACAATTGTGTTAGTGCTTATTTGGTTTTTCATGTCCATTAATAGTTGGGGGCATTCATATTTGGTGCATAAATATTTAGGATTGTCATCTCTTCCTCTTGGATTGTTCCCTTCACAAGGTTCGAGTGACCATCTTTGGCTCTCTGAATTAGTTTTGATTTGAAGTCTACTTTGTCTGCAAATAAAATTGCTACCCTTGCATTTTGGGGGGGTTCCTGTTGTGTGGAGAACTGTTTTCCATCCTTTTACTTTCAGTCTATAAATTTCTTTTTGAGTTAGGTATGTTTCTTTTATATAGCATATTTTTGGATTTTGCTTCCTAATCCATTCTGGCAGTCTATTTCTTTTGATTGGTGAATTGAGACCATTAACATTTATAGTTATAATTGAAAGATATTAACATCCTTGTCATGATGTTTTACTATTGTTGGCTTTTTTATTTCTTTTCTTTTTCCCCTTTTCCCTTTAGTTTCTTACCATGCCTGGTGGTTTCCCTCTGTTGGGCCTCATGGAGTTGTGACAATCATTGCTTTTTTCTAGGATATTGTTTAGAATTGCTTGGAGTGCTGGTTTGGTGTTCATGAAATTTCTTAGGTGACCATTGTCATGGAAGTATCTAATTTCCCCATTGATTTTGAAACATAATTTTGCAGGATACAGTAGCCTAAGTTGGAAGTTATTTTCTTTTAGGGCTTGAAATACTTCACTCCATGCTATCCTGAATTTGAGGGTTTGTGTTGAAAAATCTGCCATGATTCTGATTGGCTTTCCTTTGTAGGTGGTTTATTTCTTTTCTCTAATTGTTTGTAGGATTTTGTTCTTCTGTTGGATTTCTGGGATCTTGACTATTATATGTCAAGGCATAGAATTTTTTGATCATAGCTACTTGAAGTTCTATATGCCTCACTTATCTGTATATCCAATTCTCTACTTCTGTCTGGGAAGTTTTCCACTATTACTTCCGTGAACAGTTTTTTATGTCAATTGTACTTTTTCCTGTTTTTTCATGACCTCCTATTAGTCTTATATTATTCTTCTTTGCATCATCTACCAGCTGCAGGATTGTTTTCTCATCCCTTACTATTTTTAATAAATCTCTGTTTTCATCGTCCTTCACCACAATCCTGTCTTCTATATCTGATACTCTATCTTCAGATTTTCTTAGTCTGCTCTGCATTCTTTCAAGGGAGTTTTTGATCTCCTGAATATCTGTTTGAATCTGTTCCATGGATTCCATTTCTTTATTATGCTGGGCATTCATGGCTTCCAGCATGTTTCTAAGCTCATCTATTTTTTTTTTTATCTGTTTCTGTTCTAGAGCCTCTAATCATGTCTTTCCCTCTGCTCACCATCTCTGTAGTTATCTGGGAGATTATTTCTGCTTTGAATTTTTCTAGAGTCTCACTCATCTGTTTTGTTACTTCCTTTTCTTTCAGTTCAGGGTGTTCAGGTGGTTGATTATCAGACTTTTCCACCTCGTTTCCCTCAGAATTTGCCTTTTGTAGGCTGGAAGTCTGAGTTTGTGCCTTGCTTAAATGTCTTCTCATTTTTGTTTTTGGTACTGTCCTTGGTTTAATTCCTGGTTTGATACTTCAAAATTGCTTATTGTAAATATCTTTGTTGCTTGTGTTTAGAACCCTTGTGGAATGATTGCTTTTCAGAGGTGTTTTCCAGATATACCCGGTCTTTAGGTTTTGGGTCTCTAATGACTCTGAGGTGTCTCATTTTCATTATACCAGCAAGGAAAACTGATTATATCAACCACAACACTTTAGCCCAAGTGGTACAATCAGCAATACAATAGCATCAAGTACCTTTTAGAAAATGATAATTTGTGGTGGTTCTTAATCTATCACCTTTAACTGTGTGAATTAAATCAAGATCAAGGACCAATCCAACATATGTTTATAGTGAATAAACTCTTCAATATAGCAACTTTACTCTTCAGGATGGGGAGTCAGGAGGGAGAATTTGGTAGATAGAGGGATAGGGGAAGGTTAGCAGTGAGGCCGGAGAGCACAGGTAAGAGAAGGAGAGAGAAGAAAAGAAAAATAAAGTAGAAATATGAATTAGGACCAGAACAGTAACACAAGGGGAGATGAAGAACAATGTGGGACAGCAAGGGAGTGAGAGAGAGAGAAAGAGAGAACGAAAAGAGGAAAAGAAAAAAGAGAAAAATAAAAATTTTCAAAGAGTAGAAAAAGGAAAAAATCAAAAATAAGAGCAAAAAAATAGTGGTAATTTTGAAAATAACAAATAAAAGATAAAAATGAAGGACCTCCTTCAGGGAATGTCTCTGCTGTCACAATAGACAACATGGGCAGCAGTGTGCAGATATAAGTCAATGAGTCTCAGTAAGCCATTCGCAGACCCATGGGATTCAGGCAGATTTCTGGCTGCAAGTCCCAAGTTGAGCTCCTTGTCCTCCTGCAGGGTTGAACTGTGCAAGATTCTACTGCAGGTTCCAGCTGCCTTTCCCCTGAAAATAGTGTAGGTTCCGATGGGAGGTGATGATCCCTCCAACTTACCAAGTACAGTGGTCTGGTGTGCCTTTACTGCAGAGATTTTCTTCACTTTTCCAGTGGGCTTCAGTTTTCATCAGGGAGCCTGAGTGAGGCCCTCTCTCTGTTGTTCACTTCTGCAGCTCAGGACAATGGCCTTTATGTCCTGCTGTGCCTCTGTAGTGTGGAACCCAGTTACCTGCCCAGCCAAGAGGCCAGAGGTGGGGGGGGGTGCCTATTGTTGCAGGCACTTACATGGCTAGGCTGCAGCTGGTGGGCATGCCTGGGGGCTCTCATAGTCTCCTGGATGCAAACGGGTGGGGCGAGCCAGATGGAGCAGTGTGCAGCCACCCATGACTATTCTGACCGCAAGGCCAAGCTGGCGGCTGGTGGGTGATGACATCTTATAACAAGATTGACGTTGTGAAATTATCACCGTATTTTAAATTACACACATGACAGAACATTATCCTTTCTGAATCTAACATTGTGCTTAAATTATATATAATTGATGAACAAATGCTTGTGGTGATTAAATATCCTCATGCTCTTCTTTGGGGTTTGATTAATCAGACTGCATTTCTTCCATAGTTTCTGACAAGCAACTCTTAAATTTTCATGGTTTATGGAGTGAAAGGCAAATTTACTCATGTTGAATAAAAATACACCTTTTGAAAATATTGATGGACTCTTAGAAGCTTCAAATATTTTCCCAAACATGAGGCCCATAGCAAAATGTTTATTTTTGGAGTTGTCTGAGATTTCATTCCAACATTTTATTGTTAAAACTTTGATCTCAGATAAAAGGGTGACAGCAATTTTCCTGAAGCTGTAGCCCAAAGAGAATGCTTGAACACTTTAAGTGCTTTGTAGGTTGCATTTGCAGTTGATAGTAAATAAACAAGCTGGAATCCTGCATAGGCAGATATTGAGATACACATCAGAGGATTCATTGGAGTACCGTCAGTGATTTGGATTGTGTACTCATGCATTAACTGGTAAATATTATTTTGCCCTTTGCTTGCCATGCAACTTGAGTTTCACACAGTCCATTCATCCTAAACAGAAACACACGGCACTACTGATTTTTCATTCCTCCTCCTGAGCTCCTATATTTGCACGGAGATTCTCCAGTGGACCTGGAGCACGTGAAATGCTCAGCACAGTAGATGTTGTCAACCCTGCAATCAGGTTTTCCTCAGTGCGATTTCGTATTTTGTCTTTTTTTCTATTACAAGGCTTTCAACCTCAGCTCATGGTGACTTAGGAGTGGATGATGCATTGTAGGGTCAGGGACAGCTGCTTTGGACATTGCAGGACATCTGCCAGCACTCATGACTCCTGTCTGCCCGATGCCAGTTCCTTTAACTCCAACTAGAATACAAACCCAAATTGTGTGCAGGCCTCACACGTGATGTGGCCACAGGTAGGTTTAGAAAGGGAAAATTTCTGCTCATTTTGAGGATAGAAACTCTGCTGCTTTGATATGAACAATCTTACTCTTTGTTTTCAAAATCATAAATCTCATGCCTTCACCTTTCCCTGTAAATGCTGCTGCTATTGATCTGAAGATCTCACTGAGCAACTCTCCAACTTCTGCATATTTCAGTTACAATGGTTAAGTGAGAAGATTCAAGCAGACTTAGGTCATAACTCATAGTGACATAGACAGTGGGCTGGGAAAATCCACACATAGGTGCCAGCATAAACACACTGACATTTACACCTCTGTGTGTGTTTCAACATCACTGACATTTGAAACTTAGAGCTGACGCTCAACTTCATTTTTATTCGATGCTGTTTTGTTCTCCATATGATACGTTACTATCTTCTCTGTTTTACTACACCATCATTACAAATGAGCCCACTGAAACTTCAGCCAGTGAGTGAGTAATTTTTGAACTTTAGCATAAATATTCCTGAAAAGAATAATTCCCCACATCCTCACATCTTCTTATTAATATGCAAAAAGTCTCATAACTTTTAATTAATACACAATCGACCATCAAGAGTTGGGTAATTAATACTAAGACAGGTGACAAGGATATGTTTCTCTTATTAAATATACAGACATGGGCAGATACCACACAAATTTAATATAATACCAATGTTTTGGACACAAAAAAACATGCAGCGGGATGTAGGAAAGAACACTAAATTTGGGTAATTTCTAGGAAAAAGAATGCTCCCTTGGAATCATTATGCTAAATGAAATAAATGAGACAAGTAGTTAAATATTTCATGGTTTATTTAACATGAGAAATTCCAAATATTAATAATTTAAGGAATAGAATAAAGGATATATATATATATATATATATAATAACACACAGGGAGATAAACATTTTGAAGACAGAAAGGAAAGGTGGTCTAGGAATGGAGAGAATGGTGGGGAAAGAAACAGGAGTGAAGTGAAAGGGTGAGATGTCATATATATTCCGGCTCCCCAGAATAAATGTATGTATTATGTGTTAGAAACCTATACAGCAAAGAAAAAGAAAAGACTACAGAAGATTCCACACCGTGCTCATGCTCAGTTTTAGACTCCTAAAAGTTCTACTTCAGGTAAGAACAGCCTTTTTGGAATAAAGTTGAGAGACATTATGTCCCGTAAATTTGAGCCCTGACTTCATGTCACACAGTTCAACTTTTCCATTCAAGTTCAAGTAAAATTTGCTTTCGAGTTGAACCATGTCATGCAGATCAGTTCATACTGGCTCGAACACCGAACATGATGGAACAAAAGTCTCTGATACCCACAAGTGCCTCAATCTTCTGCACGTTGTCTGCTGCAGTGTGAGTGGTGAACCACGTGGTTCTAGCCCTGAAAAGGAAAATTCCCATTAGAACAGAGGACCTATGTTTTTTGCAGCCCAAACAAAATTATAGTAATTGCAACTATACAAAGAAGAAAAATAAATAAATCTCATATTCTTGAAGAAGCTAGGGTTCTAGTCCCTTCAAGGTACAAAACTAAGATAAAATAATGGCTCAAAGTCACATATAGAAGGATGGAGAGCTTTTAGGAAATAGCTGAGACAATGTTATCAAGTATTGTGGCAATTCTAAATCAGTTTGGACTTCACACCTAGAGTTAAATCTGGTGAAAATATAGAGACTTGGAGGCAGAATTATTATTTCATAGAAATGGAGATACATGGTCCTACATGCTCATGAGACTGGGTGCTCCCTTCTGAACCCTCGGATGGAGCACACACACACACATGCACACCCACGCTCACACACACTCACATGCATGCACAGAGCATGCGTGTAAAAGGACCTCCCCAGGATGATTTGGCTCATAGTCCCCGTGAGGGTGTGAGCTCCAATGGGATGGGGATTCCCAAGCAGCAACCAGACCTGGTGCAAGAGCCAGCAGCAGCATCTGCATGACCCTGGCCATTTCCTCCTCTCACTCAGAAGCTCAAAGCCTGCGTGGGAGGAGACTCAGACCTGAGTCCAGTGTGCTGCCTGGATGGTGGAGAGATTGCTCATAAACCAGTGACGCCTCATCTTATGACCTCATGTTTTCTCCAGACATCCACATTGGCAGGATTTCGAGGGCACTGTGCTGGGGCAGCCTTACTGCCCACTCGCTGGCCTCGAGAGGTTCCTCGGGTCTTCATAAAGAACACTTCCAGATGGGTGTGATCAGTCATGGAAAGGGGACTTGGGGAACTCTGAGGTCCCCTTCTTTTCAGGCACTGTTCCCCCTGCTCCACCTCCTGTCCCTCATGAGGTAAGCAGCTTTTCTCCCCCACACACTTGGCACCTGATGATCCTATTTTAAAGGCAGCTGATTGTGGACTGAAGCCCTTCAAACCACAGGACAAACTACTCTTTAATTGTGGGTGCCATGTATTTTTTCCCAGATAGGGAAGCTAAGGAATACAGGCAAAAGGCTTGATTTTTCCCTTGTGCCCTGAGTTCAGAATTGGAGGACGAAATACAAGACATGTATCTGCAATGCCTATGTTATTTTATTATGTATATTCAGATATATAATATCTGAATATATGTATATGCTGGATATATGATTATTTTTCTGATAGATGCTGGCTTGTTACAAATGTGACAACAAAGTCCACCTACAGAGTGGGGTAAAGAAAAGAAAATTCCTCCCCCACTGTGGGAGGCTGGAAATCTGAGGTCCAGGTGTGGGCAGGGCTGGCTCCTCCCATGCCCTCTCCTTGGCTGGTAGACATGCACATCGCCTTTGCCTTGCGCCCACACAAGATCTTCTGTGTGTTTGCCAGAATTTTGAATATCTCTTAATATGACCAATTATTTTCCTAGTATAAGAACCCTTTCAATTTTGTATTAGGGCTGTGCTTAAGTGACTCCGAGTAAAGCAATAAGATTCACATGCATATATAATATGATAAGTATTTTAATTTTTTGAAGAAATATAGTAAAAGACACATTACCACTCACCCTCACAGTTATCCCAATCATTCTGAACACATGTATCCCACTGTACTTACCACTGTTTGAAGCAATTCTGGAAGTGCTGTGCTTTTGAGTGTGGTTATTTGCACTGTCCTGGCTGCATTGCTGTCCTAGATTGATTCAGAACATGGACATTTGCTGGTCGTTTTGAGTTCGGGAAAGAGTCAGAAGCAGAACTGTGTGATATTCATTCAACAGGCTGGCTGAGGACCCACTGTTGTGTTTTTATGAGCCTTCCTTTCTTTTGCATGGCAGGCAGTAGCAGCACTCCGTGTGTTTTTCATCATGCATTTTAAAGACTCTTAGGAAAGAGTCCTTCCAGAACTACTTCAGAAATTGACAAGAACAATGTGTATCCCATGGGATGGTAAGAGGGAGCATTTTAAAAAGAATTAATGGCTATGTGTTAAGTGCTGTACTAAATGTGTTCTTGACCGTGCACTGTATATTTCTTGTTGAACTGTAATTAATTTGACCAGTACAACTTAAATATACATAATGATCACATTAGTCAAAGGAAGTTGGACATGTACACGTTATGTTTCAATTCCTCTTTGCTCCCAATTCTCTCCCCTTCCTTCCACGCCCTACAAAAAAAAAGAGAAAGGAAGTAAATGTAATGGAAAGAAAGATTTTGTAAATGTTCGTTGCATATTTTAAACCCACCTGTTTGCAGTAGAGAGTGATTACATGGCTGGTGGAAAGTTGGTACATGTACATCTCAATTCTTTTTACTTATTCTCTCTTCCATCCGCTATCTTCCCTTCCCTCCATCTCTAATTCCCTTCCCCTTTGAGAAAGGTCTCTCTCCCTACTTCTTTTATGTATTTTTTAAAAAATCTTGGTCCTCTTTTACACATTATGTTACTCATATGAAAGACCACATTCAATTTTAAGTTTGTGCATTTGGTTTATCTTATTTAACATTATGGTCTATAGTTGCTTCCATTTTCCTACGAATAACTCAAGTTTATCCTTTATGACAGAGTAGTGTAAATACCCGATTTTCCTTATCTATTCATCTGTGATACACTTTCAGGCTGTTACACTCAGTGAGAAAGAACCAACCAGAGACCGATATTAAATCCACACAGGAGTTTATTACTGGCCGGGACCCGAGCCGAGCATCAGACTCAAGCCCCGACTTGGGGGAGACAAACATGTTTTATACCCCTTTGAGGCCAACAGTTTCTAGGCCCCCCTATGGGATAGAACTAGCAAAGCAAGCAAAAGGTACAGAAGCTGAAGGTCCTGCTGTTAGAACATTTGTCAAACAATAGTTGATTAATTGTTGTTTCTAAGAGACTTTCTAAGGGGAGGAGGTTTCTAAGCTTCCTCCTTCTAAGTTCATCTAAAGGGCAGGCAGGTGGGTTGTCCAGCAGCAATATGGAGTCTGTTTTGCTAACTAGGGTCCTTCACAGGTGACCTCCCAGATTTAGCTCCCATATAATATCAGTATTCATGTACCACTGCAATTTGGTGTCTCCAACACTGTTGGGAAGATACCTACAACAATAATAACTAGGTCAATTGAAATTTCCACCGTTCTCCTTTAATGATTTCTGTAGCCACTTCTGCCTTGGGGCTACCTAAGCAAAATTGTAAACATACTTCAAAATTAGCCTTTCTTCCTTCAAATTGTGAGTGCTGGGTAGAGTGGATGCTTGACTCAGGAACTCAATTTGTTCCCGAGGGCTGGTTGTAACTCAAGTTGGTTAGTGAAGGGTCAGGCTCCTCCACACAGCCTTCAGAGTCTCTCTCCTGCCCACGGCCAGAGCTCAGGGTCCTTAGAGAGACCCTGGCCCAGGATTTCTCAGTGAACCTCACACAGGAAAGTATTCTGTCCTGTTCCTTCCAGAGCTCTTTAAGGGTTAAATCTGTATTTGAGACGATCTGGAAACACAAGTGGCAGACATTAGGGTTAGGTTTAGCTCTTGATCATTGTGCATATAATGTAGTGTTAAGTGTAGCTTTCCTGGTGATTTGTTGATTAATTTGGCATCTATATGCATCAACAGACAATGGCTACTAGATCTTTTTTGTTATTGCCCTTATCAAGTTTTTATCTCAATATATTGAGAGGAATTTCATTTATTGTTGAACACTGTAATGAGAACTACCATTACTTTTTTCTTTAGGTGTGGAGACAATTTAGCAGTGAAGGTAAATGTTGAGCACCTGATGTGGGAAGGTTTTTTATTAGGGGTTCAGTTTTGCAATTGGAAACTGACCTGTTTACATTTACTACTCTTTCATAGCTCAGTTCTGAGAGGATCTTGTTCCAAGGAATTTGTCCATTTGTTTTTGGCTGTCCAATTCGTTGGCACAAAATGGATCCCATAATAATGTCTCATGATGTTTAATATTCTTGTGGTCCCATTTGTAATGTTTTCCTTTTCATCTCAGAGTTTACATATTTGAGTCCTTTCTCCCTTATTTTTGAAAAGTCTCATGATCTTTTGGAAGCCTAGCTGTCTGTTACATGGATTTTTTGTATTTTCATCTTCTGTCTCATTTATTTCTTCTTTGATATTTCTTATTTGTTGCCTTCAAATAAATTTGAGTTTAGTTTTATTCCTGTTTTTCTGTTCCTTGAGATGAAGCCATAGGTTGCTTACCTGAGACATTTCTCCTCTTTCGGTCTGGGTGTTGATCAGTACAAATTTGATTTTAGGACTGGTTTTGCTATGTTCCATAGGTTTCACTAGGTTTTCCACTCCATGTGTCTTAAGAATTACTTTAAATTTCAGTTTTATTTTCTTCCCAGAGCCAAAGATTTTTCAAGAAAAAATTTAACTTACATCCAATTGTGTATTTTCCAAAGTTTTCTTTTTATTCATTTCTAGCCATATTGTGCTTTGTTCATAAATGATACTCAGTGAATTTATTTTTTTAAGTCATGGACATGTCTTTAGTGGTCTTCATATGACCTGTCGTGGAAGATGTTCCACGTTGCGATGAGGATGCTTGATGGAACACTCCATACATGCCTGTTAGGTTATTTTGTCTAATTTGAAATTTAAAACAGATGCTTCTTTGTTAATTTGTTTGTTAATTTCTCTCTTGATAAACTGTTCATTGCTGAGGATGAAGTCTTATAGATCCTATTATTGACTTGGAGTCTGTCTTTCCTTTTGGTTTATAAATATTCACTCTATTACTTGGATATTCTTGTATTGAATATATATACATATATCAGGATATATCCATATATATTAATATTTCAGGATATATATTCTCTGTACATAATCTTCTCGAGGTGCATTGAGCGTTTCATTTTGTACAATGACCGTCCATGTCTTCTTTTATGTCTCCTTTCCTGAAGTTGCCTTGAGGTTTGTTTCATCTGATTTTAGCATTCTATGTCTATAATTTTGACTTCACTTCCCTTGAGATATATATTCCGTCCCTTTACATTAGTTTATTACTCTCAGTGTCTCCTAAGAGATGGAGTGTCAAGCAAAAACACACACACTTTGGGCTGGGGATTTAGCTTAGTGGTTTCACCTCCTGGCTCGCAAGATCAAGGTCCCAAGTTTGATTCCCAGTACAAACACACACACACACACTCACACACATTTGTTCTAGTTTGTGTTCAGTCATGCTATGCCTTTTAATAAAATAATTTCTTCAAGTTTTATTCATAGAGATTATTGAGGAGTAAGACTTGCTTCAGGTATTATGTGAATCATTTCTAGATTACTGGGTTTTTTATTTTATTCATATTCACGCTCTTTTATTATTTCAGTAGTGGGTCTTGATTTCTTCCCTTAATTTTTTGACCCATATTTAGAAGATTTTATTTTTGTGCAAGAGAGACATTTTCATTTATATAATTCAAAACTTCTGGATTCTGATTCTCTTGGGAGAGTTCTTATTTCATGTTTGTTGACATGATTTACTTATATTTTGCAGATGTTTGTAATTATCCAAATGTTTCTGCCTGTGAGTTATGGAACTAGAGGTAATGTTGCAATCTATCAGGTGAACGATAGGCCTTGCATCCCAATAGTCCCTCCCAGGACTTTTTAAAAAACTATTGGGCCATCCATCCTCACTTCTCAAGAGACATATAACAAAACATTTGGATTACTGCATAAAAGTGAACTCAGTCCTAAGGAAGTTCATGTTTTTCCTTCTGAGAATGACACAACCAGAAATTGTGCAATTATTCTTAATAAAAACCATCTGCTGTTCAGTCAAAGATCCAGGTTTTTTAATAGTTGAATAATTTTCAGCCCACCACGACCAGAAGGTGCAGGGTGAGGACCCCAGTGTGACTTGGAGCCCCCTCTCTGTCCCCTCACTCCACACAATGTGACTAGCCCTGTCCATTCCCCCCTCCTCCCCTGCCACCTGGCTGTGCTGCTACCTGGTTCCACACTACAGAGGCACAGGGGGTCATAAAGGCCATTGTCCTGTGCTCCACAAGATAGAGCAGAAGTGAGAAACAGAAAAAGAGCCTCTCTCAGGCTCCCTGATGAAAACTGAAGCCCACTGGAAAAGTGAAGAGAATCTCTGCAATAAAGGCACACCAGACCACTGTATTTGTTGGAGGGATCATCACCTCCCATCGGGATCTGGGCTATCTTCAGGGGAAGGGCAACTGGAACCTGTAGTAGAACCTCGCAGAGTTCAAACCTGCAGGAAGACCGGGAGCTCAACTTGGACTTGCAGCCAAAAATCTGCCTGAATCTCACAGGTCTGCGACTGGCTTGCTGAGACTCATTGACTTCTCTCTGCACACTGCTGCCCAAGTTGTCCATTGTGATATCAGAGACACACCCTGAAGGAGGCCCCTCATTTTTATTTTTTGTTATTTGAATAAAATTTTTTCCCCTTATTTTT